>JAQZBX010093676.1:0-12120 GCA_029593785.1 Cabassous unicinctus | reverse complement strand
GGTAATTTGTTACACAGTAATAGATAACTGATACAGCTTCTCAACTTTGAGTTTCGTCACAAATGACCCCCCTCTTAGCACCATAGCCTCAATATTTTGCCAAGCTTGCAAAAGGATGGAAGGGGGTGACTTCAGGCAGAAAAACCTCTCCCACCACAAAAGTTCTGGTTCTACATTCAAGGTTCACAAGCCCTTCCATCTAGCTCCAAGCCCACCCAGCACCAGAGCCCACATTTCAGCATTTCCCCTCTTAAAGTCTAAAGACAGTGAAGTCCAGAGACAGGCAGGCATCCTTTTTCCTTCTTTCTTAAGGTCCACCTGCCTGGGTACTGTCTGAGACCCTACCTCTTCCCTAGATAATTGTTAACAGGAATGCCATGACCTTCAAGTGATGCCCCACCCATCACAGGTGTGTGACCTTACCCTGTGCATCAGAACACAACTCCATAAGCCACAGCTCACTAGAGAGAGTGCACATCCAGGGGCAGGGAGGCTATCTCAGAGAGCACCAGATATCTGCTGGTAGGACGCTGATTGACCAATTTTGCAGGGGACACAGCAGCGGGGCCCCGAAGGCCAGCAGCAGTGAGGGGAAGGTGGTGTTCCAGACACAGAAGGCAACGAAGAGCCAGCCCTGGACAGTAGGTTACGTGTCACAGAGAGGAGTCCCTGGGGCCCTCCCCAGACCTCCAGGGCCAGCACAGAGATGGGACGGTGAGATGGAGAAACACGGGCAGAGGGGAAGAAGCCTTTGTGCAGAGGCATCTGATGATTAGAAGGAGGGTGTGATGGTTTAGAGCTGTAGGTACCCCAGGAAAACATGCTTTTAAATTTAATCCATTCCTGTGAGTGTGAACCCATTGTTAGTAGGACCTTTTGATGAGGTTATTTCCTCAATCAGGATGGGTTTTAATCCTATTACTGGAGTCCTTTATAAGAGAATGAAATGCAGACAGAGAGAGAAAAATGCCACTGACAAAGCAGCCAGAAACTGAAGTCAACAGAACCAGGAAGAGAAGGGAGAGAGAGATCAGGAGATGCTGCCAGGTGCCTTGCCATGCAACAAGCTGAGGACCAAGGATCGCCAGCCACCAGCCGCAGAACTCCACAGTCTTTGGGGAGAAAGTATCACCCCAATGATGCCTTGATTTGGACTTTCTTTTAACTTCAAAACCGTAAGCGAATAAATTCCCATCGTTTAAGCCAACCCATTGCACAGTATTCGCTTGAGCAGCCCAAGAAACTGAAAAGAGGATCCATGGGAAGGTGACATAATGGCTGTCTGTTCCACTGTGCTCCCCCCAATAGTCATAGACTATGGGCAGCCTCCCAGCCTGTTTCACACAGGGATTTCTGCTGCCCCCAGAAGGCACAAGACATCTGCCAGGAGCCCCATTACCCAATGAAGACCAGAGGGGGCAGTAACCAGGGCCCCCAGGTGAGGCCCATCCAGTCACAGGGCTGCTCTCTGCAACCAAGGGCAAGGTAGCTGTGACAGTTTGGCATTGCTTATGAATTCCAAAAATAAATATTGGATTCTGTTTGTAAACTCATCTATACCTGGGCATGATTAAATTATGAATAGGGCTTTGACTGGGCCATGTCAGTAAGACGTTGAGTTCCCGCCCCCTACACGGCAAAGCAGAGGAGTGAGTTGGAGTTTTAATGCTGGAGTTTGGAGCTGGAGCCCAGGAAGTAAGCACACAGAGGAGCAGAGCAGCTGAGCCCAGAGAGAAATGGAGCCCTGGGAAGAGAGGAACCCAGGAAGCCTGAACTCTTAGCAGACGTCAGCAGCCATCTTGCTCCAACACATGGCAACAGACTTTGGTGAGGGAGATAACTTATGCTTTACGGCCTGGTAACTATAAACTTCTACCCCAAATAAATACCCTTTATCAAAGCCAACAGATTTCTGGTATTTTGCATCAGCACCCCTTTGGCTGACTAATACAGTACCCAACAGGGGGGTACAAGATGCTGTGGCAATGGCCAGCTCTCTTGACAGAGAATAGTAAACGCAGCAGGGCACACTCAGGGTGACCCTCCCTCACCCTCTGGCTCCAATAAACAGGAAGGGGCCTTGGGCACCCTGCTTAGATCCTCTGCTTCCATGGGTGACAACTGCTCTTGGACATGCTTGTCCACCACATGCTTCTCTTTCCCCCTCAGCATCTTCCTCGAAAGTGCCAATACCTAGTGCCTACTTGCCCTCCTGTCCCACCCTGTGAGCTCATCCCTCAGACACAGGTGGGTGCCGATACAGGCCATGCACTGTACCCAGTCCTGGCAATCCTGGCACCTGTAGAGCAAAGTCCCTCCCTCCAGGATCTCACAGTCTCATAAGATAGACAGAGAGGTGCCTAGGTGGTTGTTTTAGAATAAGATATATGCTGGAATGCAGATATGCCCAGGGAAAGTAAACTAACCCTGAGTCAAGGAGGGCTTCCCGGAGGAGGGTATGCATGAGTAGAGAAGTCATAATAATGGCTGGCATCCCTACGATGATTACTATATCCCAGGCACTGTTCTGGGCACTTTGCATGTATTAAATCATCTACTCCTCTCAAGAACTCCATGACATATTATTATCCCCATTTTACAGATAAGGAAACTAAGAAACAGAAAGTAACTTACCAAAGGTCCTATATCAAATAAAAGGCAAAGCTGGGACTTGAACCCAAACAGATTGGCTCTAGGGGAGCCCAACTATCTAAACTAGGGTTTCTCAACCTCAGCACTACCAGCATTTTGGACCAAATGCTTCTTTGTTGTGGGAAGCAGTTGTGTGCATTGTAGGCTGTTTAGCAGCATCCCTGGCTCTTCCCTCTGGATGCCAGTAGCTTCTCCCAAGTGGCAACAACCAAAAAATTCCTACAGACATTGCCAGTTTGCCCCCCAGGGGACAATTCACCCCTGGTTGAGAACCATTAACCTAACCATTGTGCTATTCTACCTCCCTAAGAAAGTAAATTATTTGTTTAGTGCTTGCCAAATGCCAGATACTCTCCTAAGCAATTAATCCTCACAAAAACTCTGTTTTTCTCATCCTTGTTCTACAGATGAGGATGTTTAGAAGCACAGAGAAGTCACACGAGCTGGCTATGATCACACAGCATCTATGTGGTAGAGCCTGGATTTAAACCTGGGGAATCTGGCTTGAGAGCTCAGACCTTTAACTATGCTATGCTGCCTTTTGGTTTCTAACGACTGAAGAATGTGCAGTCGGCCAGGGCGTCACACATGCAAAAGCAAGGCATGTTTGGAGAACTGTAATAGCATCAGTGGGACACATACATGGCGGGGGGCAGAACAGAGTGGGGCTAGGAAGGCGAGCAGGACCCGGTTATGATAGAAGAACATGCCATGACAGACAAGTAGCTTGGACATCACCTTGTGGATCACAGGGTGCCGTGGTTGCAAGGTTTTAAGCTGGGAAGAGGCATGGTCCACTAACACTTTAGACAGAGAGCAGGCAGAGTAGGCAGTGTGGGCTCACAGGGTCAGACAGGCAGCTGACACTCGTTTGGGGTTGAGTCCGGCCCTGCCTAGATACCGTTGCCCTGTAGAAATCAAGGCCCTCCCTAGCAGGCTTGAAACACCTTGGGGGTGCGGGAGCATGCAGGACAGACCCAAGCCGTGTTAGGCTCACTCCTGTACCTTAAATCTCTGCTCTGTCCACATCTCTACTGGACTTTAAGGACAGAGAAGTCTAGGACTCAGCCCAGCGGACCCAGACCTCCTCAGCCCCCAGCTGCTCTCCAGCTCTCTCCTGACATCACCTGATGTTACCTGGCATTACCTGATGCTGGGCCCACGGCAGGGTGGCCAAGGATGAGAACAGGGACCTGTGGACAGTAATAGTCCCTGCTGCCCCAGCCCTCCCAGCCTGGGATCTCCCGTGGTTGTCTGGATTCCAGGAGAGAGCAAGCTTCTTGCTAAACTGGAGTCGGATGAAGGCTGCAGAAAAACCTCCCTGGCCGCTGAAAACCCAGGCCTCGCCTTCCCCAGGCAGGACGGCAGGTGGCAGCACCAACAGGAATTTCAAAAATAAAACCCAGTAAAAAGTCAAACTGCTTAAGTTCGTTTACACACTTCCTGCACTCACACTCACACCCGCACTCTGCCCCTCCCTCCTTCAGCGAAGACTGTCCCCTCCTGCTGCCTCTGCTTTTCCCCTCCTCAGCGAATGTGAAGCAAATGTCAGTGGGTGCACAGACCTAGGGAGACCCCGTGGAGCTGGAGGGGAGGGGAGAATTGAGGCAGTGAGATATCAGCTTATCTTTCAACAGAAACCCACATTTATTCCTGGTAATTGGAGCACCCTGTCCTTGTTCACTCGGCTCCCCGTGGTTGAAAGGATCCGTGCCTGGCCTAAATTTATATCCTAGGACAAAATGTTTTCTTCAATAATAACATGGATTAAAGATGCCTCCAGAGCCCGTGTCTAACATCATTGGTGGGGATTTCATCCTTCTAATCTTGTCTGACTTAGAAAAGTACCATCTGGCCACAATCATAATATTAAATACATTATTTATAGTGATTAAATAACATTATAGAATTTTTACTAAATAAACATTTTTTAAATCATCAGTAAGCTCTATACTAATACCAAACAATTAATTTGGATTTTTCTCATGGATGTTTCCTATTTTTGTGAATAGAGAATATAGTACGCTTACAATTTTGTAGCTTGCTTCCTTTACTTAGCTTGTCAGAGATCTCAGTCCTTTTACCTCTGTCTGGAGCCTAAACACAGAGCAGATGTGGCTTTTGCCCTTCAGCGGTCACACTTGGTATGGGAAAGGGAATAGCCAATGATCGAACGTTGAAAATAAGGCAACAAGCCATTATTTGGCCTTGAACTGTCCCAGTTTTAGTGCTGAAAACTCCACCTCTGGGGAAACCCCTCAGTCCCAGACAGACGGGGACAGTTGATCACCCTATTAGAAACAAGTCCCCCAAATTAAATCTCTTTAACGTTCAGAATCCCCTTTTAACTTATATATCGGCCTTTTAGCTATCTCTCTTTGCCTTACTTTTTGTGTGTGGTGGCTCTAGGACAGCTGTTCTCACGCTGTATACTCTTAAACATTATTGAAAAAAGAGTTTTTGTTTATATGGGTTATATCTACTAATATTCACGCTATTAGAAATTAAAACTGATAAAATTTTAAAGCAGAAAGATACGCAAGCATACGTTCCATTAGCTATCAGAGAGACAGCGTCATCACAGGTCATGTCACCTCTGGAAAACCCCACTGTCCACTCGTTAGTGTATGAGAGCAAAGAAAGCAGATAACATATCGGCATTATTTGGGAAATAATTTTGACTTCACAGGCCCCCTTAAGGGATCTCAGGGACCCCCAGGGCTTCCCAACTGCTGCTCTGGGAAGTACATACAGTATACATCCTTAACTTGCCAGTCTTCTTAGAGTTAGTCTTTTACTACCTCATGTAAAACGAGGGAAACTTGTAGCCAAATGAAAGCATTTAAGCTACAGTTATCATATATGTTGTATTTACATATGTTATAAACCCTACAATGCAAGGTTAAAATTTTTACTTTAAACAGTTACATGTATTTTAAAGAGATTAAAAAGAAAAGCATGTATTTTATATTTACCTGCAAATTTACCATTTCCCTTTATTCCATCCTATAGCTCTGCTCTTCCATTGGTTTCCTACCCCTTCAGTCTGAAGAACTTCTGGTAACATATCTCATAGTGCAGGTCTACTGATGACAAATCCTCTTAGTTTTCTTTTATCTGAAAATTACATATATCATCTTTTTTTTTTTCCTTCAGTGCCTGTTGTTCCACTATCTTTTGGCCTGCATTGTTTTGTTTTGCTAATTTTTACTGTGGTAACATATATACAACATAACATTTCCTATAGACCTGCATTGTTTATGATGAGAAAACAGTGACATTGAAAATATTCTCCGTATGCAGTGTGTCCTTTTTCTCTGGCTGCATTCAAGATTTTCTCTTTATCTTTGGTTTTTAGAGGTTTTTAGAAGTTTAGAAGTCTATGATGTGCCTAGGTATGTTTTTCTTTTTCTTTTTTTTTTATTTGCCACTTTAATCATTTTTAAGTGCAATTCAGTGACATTAATTACTTTTACGATGTTGTCCTACAATTACCAAAACTATTTCATCACCCAAAATAGATGTATCTTATTTTTTTATTTTTAATTCTGCCTTGGGTTTTCTGAGATTTTTTAATCTGAACATTTATGTTTTTGACCAAAGCTGGGAAATTTTCAGCAATTATTTCTTCAAATATTTTTTCTGTCTCGTTCTGTCTCTCCTCTCCTTCGGGGACTCCATGAACACATACATTAGAGGTTGTGATATTGTCTCATAGGTCCCCAAGTTTCCGCTCGTTTTCTCCAATTTTTTCTCTCTTCTTCAGATTGGATAATTTCTATTCGTCTATCTTCAAATTCTTTCTTTTTTCATCTCCATTCTGCTGTTAAGCACATCCAGAGAATTTTTATTTCATATTTTATATCTTTTGGTTCTAGAATGTATATTTGGTTCTTTTTCACACTTTCTATTTCTCTGCCAATATTTCCTGTCTTTTATTCATTATGAGCATTTTTTCCTTTACATCCTGGAAGATAGTTATAACAGCTGAGGCAATTTGGTATAGGGAAAAAGGGAACAAGAGTCACAGCTGGGACCCGGCTGTGAGGCCCCTCCTGGAAACCCCCCGAGGAAAGGCCACTACCAAGAACAAAGCTGGAAAGACCCCGCCGAGACCCTGGCCATGAGATACCATTTGGAACTCTTTCCAGGGTCAAGGTGAAGCCCGGAATAACTCCAAACAGATCTCCCCATTGTTCCTGGATAACTCCAAACAAAAGTCCTCATCATTTGTCCCCTGAGATCTAACAAGTGGGAATCATAGGGCAGCCAAGTAGAACAGCAAACAGCTGGGGCCCCTCCCCAACATTAGGCAGGGGGAGGAGGAAAAGCCGTAAAAGGGCCTACCCCGGGGCCCCACTGGGCGCCTCACCCGGTACAGCAGCCCGCACCGCATCTGGGGTTGTGTGTTATCTCTTTTCTTGTTTCTTAGCAAACTCTACTCCCTTGCTCACGCTATGGCGTGCCCTTAAATTCCTTTATGCGAAATAGCCGAGAGCCCAGAAGCCCAGAACCCAGAGTGTTCGGCTCACACAGCTGCTTTAAAAGCCTTTTATTCTGACTCCAATGTCTGGGTCATCTTAGGGGGGTCTTTGCTGCTTGTCTTTTCTCTTGCTTATGATTTGTGTTTTCGTGTTTCTTCATATTTTGAGTAATATTTATTGTATCTTGGATATTATAATTGTTACATTATAAACACAGTGGATTCTGTAATGTTCCTCCAAAGAGTACTGGTTGTTGTTTTTTTTAAGCAGGCAGTTAATTTACAAGTCAAATCTAGTTCAGTTCTTTTGGTCTGAGCCAGGCTGCTTGGAATCTGTCCCAGGCATGCATTGTTTAGGGACCATTCAGAGATTTGGAAAGAGTTTATGCGGGGAATTCTGGGCTACTCCCCTTCCAGGATTGCCCCAGCTCTGTCTTGTGGGTCTTTAAGCCAGTAAGACCTTGGATTGCATCTGAGTTCCACGCACCCCGTGCTGTGTTTAACACAGGCTTCCCTCTAGCTAAAATCATTTTTAAAAGGCAAGAAATTCACCCCATGTTACTCCCTTCATTTAAATGTCAACTCTCCTGCAATAGCTACCTGTTTTTGTTCAGTCTCCAAAGCCTTCAGTATTTGTTTTTCTTATTTTATCCAGAGTTTACAGTTGTTATCTGTGGGAGGGTTAGACAGATTGACTCTGACTCTACAATAACTGGAAGCAGATAAGATATGTCTGAAAAAAAAATTATAAACTGCAAGGCACTCCACACATGTGGTTTTCTTTTTTTCTTAGTCCATCAATCTTCACTGAGTTTAGCACAATGCTAGGCACTGTTTGGAAGGTGAGGAATAGGAGGCAGAAACTCCTGAGACAATCAAGTCTGGTTATGAAGTCGGCATCACGCAATCAGGGAATAACACACCTGTAGAGCCGGAGCTCAGGGAGGTGTTTCAGAAGCTCAGTGCTGTAGCCCCACAGCCTCTCCTGGCACCTCCTGTGCTATCAATTAAGGGAAAGCTGCTTGTTCTCCCCCAGACCTGCTCCCTTCCTCAAGGCTCCTGAGCCCAAAGCATTAACCCCTCACGCTCCCCTTCTCCTCACTCCCAGATGTGAGCAAGTGTGGTGTGGCAGACAAGGTAGACTTGATGCCAAGGTTGTACCTGGGAAATTGCATCTGTCCTGACCATCACTGCCCTGCCATCCCCTTGTAGCCATAGACTGCTTCTCCTGAACCTTTAGCCTGGAGCAGCCAAAACTCCAGAATCCAGAACACAGAACCCTGCTTGGGTCTGTGACTTGCTACATTTGCAAGAAGCCATATTACTACATGCAAAGCGGAGGAAGGAATCGATTCTCCTAAGAGAGGAGTGTGTGTGTGTGTGTGTATGTGTGTGTGTAATGTACGCTCTATGAAGACAGGGATTTCCAGTTGCTTTACTCACTATTGTATTCCTAGCACCTAGAACACGGACACATGGTAGGCATCAATAAATATTTGTTGAATAAATGAATACATGTTTGTTTATGCACAGGGGCATGCCCCAGGGTCTGAATGGTAAGTTTTTCTTTGGCCTGGGACAGTAAAGGGAGCTGGGACAAACAGTCCAGTTGCCCACTCACATGAGGAATTCTCTCTGTAACAATCCAGCTACTAAGCAAATTATTTCACTCAGGGAAAGATCTTAGCTTCAAGCCCCCAGACTTTGATGATGGTTTTTGTTTGTTTTTCTAAAGATTTCTTTTATTTATTTATTCCCCTCCCTGCCTCATTGTTTGTGCTCTCTGTGTCCATTTGCTGTGTGCTCTCTCATCTTCTCTTTTGGGAGGCACCGGGAAACGAATCTGGAACCTCCCATGTGGGAGAGAGGCACTCAACCGCTTGAGCCACCTCAGCTGCCTGGTTTGTTGTGTCTGATGATGGGTTTTTGACAGCACGGGCTTCACACTGTTTGACCACAGCAGAACGAAGTCAGAAGCTAGTCCACTGCTCTGGCTTTCCTTCCTCCAAGCACGTTCCAAATCTTTTCCATGACATTATTTACTGCTCTGGAGACTCTTCCCTGCCCTCCCTTCCAGCCACCCTGGCAGGGTAGAAGCCAGAGGGTTCATCTGGAGATGTTTCCCACCCTCTTTCTCATGCAGACAGACCTCAGAACTTTGGGACAAGCCCAACACCCTCCCGTGGTTCAGACCTGCTACATTGAGATGTCCACTTTTTTCAAGTACTAGAGAAGAATGGAAGCTCTGCTTACAATAGAGGGAGGGAGCAGAGAAGTGTTGGTGAGCTTGACCTGTACCCCATTCCCGGGGAGTATCACTGTGCTGCTAATGGGAGCGTGGAGAACAAGGCTCAAGGCACAGAGCTGCCAGAGAATGTTCCAGGTAACCAGGGCTCAGGCTGGGCAGGGGGTGATGGTGAGTGGGGCTGGCAAGGAGGGAGGTCTGGCAGCACAGTCACCATATTGAAGTAGTTATACGATAGCAGGACTATATCACTAGGATGACCGTGTAACTTATTGTCCAAACCAAAATACCTTTGAGAGGAAAGGGCGACTTTATTAAAATTTCACTCGGTACAACCAGTGTAAACTGGGACTGTTCCAGCCAAACCGAATCATAGTTCTGCCAATAGATGACCCCAAAGAGGTGTTCTGGAAGATTTGGTAAAGTTACTCCATCAAAGCTACAAGGAAAAGGAGAGTTAGTAACTGTCGCAGGTAAGACAGTCTTGCTAGACCTGTCAGAGTCACCTGGGAAGATGAGAACAATGACGGAGAGGTGGGGGCACTCCTGCCTCCAGGAATTTCTTCAAATTAAGTGATCAGGGTGGGAGTGAAAATAAATACAGAGCTATTTAGTATTGTTAGGGCTTATAGGTTGCTTAGGTTGGTGTGTGGTGAGGGAAGAGCTGTGGTGCAGCGAACAGTGGCCTCTTCCTCCCAGGACAGATGCCTGGGGGCTCACGCTATGGCCCTTTTATTCATGGGCCTTTTTTCCTGCCCATCCTGGCCTTTTCACTGGCAGGTGTCTTCCCCTTCTGGGGCTCCATTTGCCCTCCTCCCCCTGCTACAACTGGCAAGAAGTGGGCCAACCTGGACCTCTGCCCTCCCCGTGGGCCAAAGAGGTCCATATACTGCCGCTCTGACATCCAATGAGAAGTCAGAATTTCAGACATCGCCTGTGTTTCCAGATTTCTGATGCAGGGCAGATTACTCTGCAGGGTAGAACGGGGAAGCCCTGGCGCCTGACATAGGCACGCTCTGCTTGCCTTCACCCACGGTCCTCTCTCCCACCTCATTTCCTGCTGCCTCTGCATGACCATACCTCCTCTCCCTGGCGAGCCCACGGCCTGGAACCAAAGGACAGAGGTAGAGACAACCAGAAACGAAGGAGACATTGATAGAGAACCAGAGGCATAAGGAGATGCAAGGTTTTTTTTTTAATATTTATTTATTTACTTCATTTTTCTTTATTTACCACCAGCCCACCCACCCCACCCCCCAGATGGTTCTCTCTTCTGTCTACTTATTGTTTTGCTCGCCTGCTCCAGGAGGCACCAGGAACCGAACCCAGGCCCTCCCACCTGAGAGGCGAGTGCCCAACGGCCTGAGCCACATCGGCTCCCAGGGGGCTGTAGCATCTGCTGGCTTGTGGCATCTGCTCATTGCAGTGGGGCGGTGTCTAGCTCATTGCAGGCAAGTATTCTTTTTAACAGAGAAGTTAAAAACATGGGCAGCCAGCATGGCCCTCAGAACTTTCTTCCAGCTTCTCCTGTAAGTTAAGTCTGGATGTCGGTGGATAAAAGGTTTACTTGGTTTCAGCAATATCAAGCACCAACTTGGGTAAAAACTATCTCCAATATTTCAGCTGTCCCTGAGTCAAACAGCAGACGGTGTCTACACTAGAGTTTTAAAACAGGACACACTGAAAATTGCTACATTTCCAGTAACTTCCTGCCCCTCCCGCCAACTAGAGCTTTCCCGAGCCACAGCTCTGTTTCCTAGCTTGGGCCATCCCCTTTCAGGTGCCCTAGAGTGAACGGACCTGTTTTCTGATTGTAGATGAAAACTATTATGTGCCCCATATTTCATTTGTTAACTTTCTCTTTTCTTTTGTGCCCTTTAACCTTCTCAGATCTGCTTATTTTTCCTGCTGAATACTCTCTAATAAAATTCTGGTGCTTGGTTTTGAAAAGCAAGCCCCACAAATACTGGTGAAAGAAATCTCAGGAAGATGAGGAGACTATGCTTGCTCCCCCTTATCCTACGTTGCAGAATCAGACAGGATTCTGCTTCATAAAGTTGATTCTGGTAAAGTGGTGACTCAGGAACACTCAATCTCCTGGTGTGAAAATGCATAATCCTGTTCTATGTTATGTTTATATCATCCTTGGAACTGTAATTTGTACAAAGGAATCTTTTAAGACACTCAGACATCAAAAATTATTACTATATTCTCAGTGAAATGAATACATAAATCCCCAAAGTCTGCAACTCTAGTTGTTTGTTGATAACTTATGGCTCTGAAAATAATATTTAAATTAATCTCTTCATTTTCCAAAAAGCAGAAATGCCTGTGAGTTTGTTGTTTGTTTCTTAGACCAGGAGAATATCTTTGGTATTCTCTTCTCCTCCTTTCAAGAACAAAGGTAAAATCCTATTACTCTGTTCAATTCTTCCTTCAAAGAGTTTGAGAGTCTTTGATTATTTAAATGAGCAGAAAGAATCCCTGCCCTGTGAGCTGCCAGGAACGATAGAAGTGAACCCGGGGAGGAAAGGCTGGAAAAGGAAAGGGGGGGAAGTGGTAAGACCCTGAGTTCAACGAGCTTGGAGGGGACTTGGACTTTGCCCTTGGCCTCCCACCCTTCCCTGCGTGTGTAGTCTCCTGCCTGCTATGACAAGCACCACACACAGGCTGGCTTGACAACAGGAGTTTGTTGGCTCATGGTTTCGGAGGCTAGAAGGCCCGCTTCCCCCCCCCCCCC
>JAQZBX010093675.1:0-12128 GCA_029593785.1 Cabassous unicinctus | reverse complement strand
AAAGAGGAAAGAACAAACTTACTTTCTGGACTTATCAGCCATTAGTAGATCATTAAACTTGGTAAAGAATCAAAATGGATCATTCTATTAAAATTAATATAGTAATCTACAAGGTATGATTGCTACAGAGGGAAATGATAATAATGATGACTGTTCCATTTTAGCTTAATTAGAAATTATATCTTTGAAAATAAAAAAGATTAAAAAGTCATATGAATATATTTTTCCAGGAATTATATATCTGTAGCAGTCATCAATGGATCATGTATTATTTTTAGGCCCAGAAAGGAGATTTTGAAACTTTTCAATGGCATACATTTTCCTTTCACTATAATCCCTCTTCTAGTGATCTCTAAATCTCTCTGTTCCCATGAAGGCAAGTTGTACAGAGAGCTCAGATCCTTTTATGGGCTATCTGTCTGGATTGGCAAGGTTTCCTCATTTGAAATTTTAAAAATAAAGAAAAAAATAAAAATTGAACACATAACTCATAGGTTTTTTGTGACTACTAAAATAAAAGAAAATGTAAGAATCCCATACAGTATTCATATGTAGTAGTAACTCAGCAACAATCACAATCATTATTATTACAGACTGGTAAAAATACTTGAAATGGAGTGTGAGGCTCTAAAAATTCTACTAGTGAGATCCCATTATCTACATCCTTTCTCATCTTCTTACCATTCCTTATTAGAAAACTATCCATCCCAGATCAATATAAACACTCATCTCCATTATCAGTTTTCTGTTGTGACTAGGACTATGAAAAAGAAAAACATAAAATCTTG
The DNA here is from genome assembly GCA_029593785.1 of Cabassous unicinctus. NCBI lineage: Eukaryota > Metazoa > Chordata > Mammalia > Cingulata > Chlamyphoridae > Cabassous > Cabassous unicinctus. Next base: position 11,340 of record JAQZBX010093675.1, on the reverse strand, counting down.
ACTAGATTATTGAGGTAAAATGTAGCAAAGGAGCAATGTGGGATTTTTTGAAATTTTAAAATGAGAATGTCTTTTTGTTTCAAGAAGCACAACCTAAGTAAAAATGTATTTGTGGGAAGGCTTTGTCATATTTCACAGAACTGATAATAGTGATTAGTTTAGAATGCATAGTTACACAAGGGAAGGGCCTGGAAAAAAAGTTTAGATCCCAATTGAAACAAAGCGGGCTTAATCTTGTAAACTCTAAAGAAGCTTTTTAGATCCTGAAACCCTCTTAATTTGGGGGCAAGAATAATACTTCTTTAGTATAGCTAATTTAACCTAAAAATAATTACTTTAACAAAAGGGTGAAATATTTTGTTACCAGATAGTTTTAAACCTTGTTATAATGGGGAGCAGATAGGGAAGGAACATAATTTCATTTGGATGGAATAAAATTATTGCCCTTCATAATTTCCCAAATCACAATTCCCCATCTTTCCCAAATAAACTAGTATTATTTTGATCATTCACTTGAATCTTAGCCCAAATGCCTTGTTAACAGTTTGCCTGTCTAGGATTTCAAGAACATTGTTTTTCCTGTGGAGCAGGCAATTTCAGGAAGAATTACTCTGTTTTTGATAATCACTAGAATATCTTTCATCTTTCAGGTATATCTGTACTGCCTGACCATGTTATATAATGACAAAGATGGCTTATGTGCATCAGCCCCTAGTTTGTTTTCTTCTTCACAGCAGTCTAGGACAATTAACCCAAAAGCCCACTGCACCAAATCAAATTCTTACACAACTGATTGTTCAAAATATATCTCAAATAAGCATATTTTTAGCCATTTAGAGCTCACCTGCTTTGCATATCCTATGAAATTTCACCCAACATCTGTAAGCCATAGATAAGCCAGACCCTGGTGCTATAAAAGCTCTCTAGCTACTGCTGTCTTCAGAGGTCTGTGACCCAGAGATTCCCCACATGCTGCTGAACAACATCACCTAAATATGTAAGCCCTCTCTCCTAGTCCCCTCCCTTCTGGGAGTTTTCTCTTCCATTTCTGGGTGGTGGCCTTTGAGCCACGGAAAATCTACCCTGAGGGACTTCCTCTCTCACACAAACCTGTCCAGTTGTTTCCCCCCTACCCACCCACCCAATATAGCTGGCTTTGTGTTACTGCCATCTAGTGGTCCCATTTTTCTCCTTGTTCAGCTCCCAAATCCTCAAATTCACAACAGACCATATGCATTTTCAGTGAGTATCCAATTGCCTTTCACTTGGATCAAGAGGAATTAATTATAAACTAAACTATATTATATGGCTGTTTAGTTATGGAGGTAATTAAAACTCTGTATTTTAATTCTCCTATAAGACTAAACGTCAGCAGACAGTCTGTCTTCTTGAATCATAGATAATAGAACATTAAACAGAGTTGTCCCTTACCCTTTTTATCCTGCTGCTTGAGACCACTTGTGCCTGATATTGATATCTGACTACCTGCCACAGAGAACAGGCTGTTTAGAACAAAATTTGAATGCTGAATTCTTTTAATGGGTTATGAATACATACATAAAAAATTAAAAATATGCATAAGACCCTGAAAAATATATCCTACAGAGACTATGAAGTAGGGACATCTTGGTAACTGACTCTCTTTGCAATTCTAAGTTTAAGCAAGCTCTGGTGATACTGAAGTGATAAATGAGGACCACTTGTTTCTGAATGCACTGCAGTGTGCTCAACTGCATGCTGCATTCATAGCATATATTGTATTACACCTAGATTGATGAGGTGTATTGCCTAAGATGAGGTAGCCCCTGGCAGACAAAGTATCTCCAGTCATGTGTATATAAACCTGGACAGGAAGGAAGTGGAGGCTTTGAGCTTTCAAAAGATAGGCATGTTACCCTCTCTCACTCAGACTTATCATTTGCAATTGTATGTCCACTTCTGCAGCCTTTGTAGGATGCCTGGAAACTTATACCTCTTTCTTCAAAAAAAAAAAAAATAGTGTGGATTTCTCCAATTTATACTTTAACTGGCTGGCTTCTTATTGCATTTTTTAAATAAGCAGACCACACTTGATATATCTAGGTCATCTGCATCTGGTTTTGCCTTCAGTCTAAATCTGAGCCTCTTATTTATACTAGTAGAATACTTTAATAATAAGGTCTCTCGTTATTCCAATTGATCCACCCAATAACTCCTAGGAATAGAATAAAATAAGTATTTTATATTCTTATTTTACATTGTGGTGAATTCTGCAAAGAGAGAAATTATCTGAAATCTCAGTGCAGGTAAAAGGTAGATCTGGGATGTAAAGGAAGCAAGCTCCACATGCTTTTACTATCTTCCATTGCCTGTATCAATCCTCCAAACCTAATCCACAACATTTTTGCAAGGATCAAAAGCAATGAAATAAGTGAAAATGGGTTTTTGTATAAGACCATTCAGTTTGTAGAAGGCCCTATGTCCCCTTTTCTAGCTCCTGACAAGTAGCATGTCTATTATTTTAAAAACATCTAGGCTAAAAGATGATAATTAACTTAAATCTCATCTAAGAAAATATGGGTTTGACATGGAAGGGAAGGAGAGATAGGAACATACGTAATCGAAGAAGACAGGCAAAGAGACCATTATGATAGCAAAGGTGTGGGGTTTTGTTTTTTGTTGTTTTTTTTTGTTTTGTTTTGTTTTTTAAGGATGTACCAGGGACTGAACCCAGGACCTCATACATGGGAAGCAGGTGCTCAACCACTTGCGCTGCATGTGCTCCCCTCAAAGGTTTTAATATGGGTTTAAGACCCATTACTTTTAGAAGTAAAATTGAATAAAGGAAGGATAAAAATATACCAAAAGTAAACCACCAGGGAAAAGCCTGTTTCGGAAAGATTCAATTGATATATGTTAATCTGATAATGCTGAATCAAAAACAATAACCCTGGATGCAGACTTTTGTCAATTAAGGCCTGAGACAAAAGCACTATTTTCTTTCAAAGAGCTTCCTGACTAAATATTTTCCAAGAAAAGATGCTTGAGTCTTTCATTTTCTATGGTTTGTCTTTTAAAAGTAGTCTTTCACAAGCTAAGTTAAATAGTGAATACAAAATAAGCTTATGTTATTATTAATATTGTCTTCCTTATATCCTACAACCTCGATTCCATCTGCACATAGCCTTTTAAGAAACCTGAGAAGAGGACCTGTATGTTTAGTGTTCATATCCAGTTTGCTCACAGTTCCTGGCACTTAAGGGTTTTAAGTAAACCTCCAATAAATGAGTAAAGACAGCTAAGTTAAAAAACTAAATGATTTCCTATATTGATAGCTAAAACTAAAAGCCTAAGAAGGATCATTATTGAGTGTAAATAGGTGACATCATAAACTGCATTAAGCACTCATAAATCTACAGAAAGTTCTAGAAATGACTATATCTCCAACTCGTCATCTGTATATTCATGAAAAAGAAGCCATACCATATTGTCTAAAAATCAACAGAAAAATCTTAATATAGCTTATTTTCCACAATCAGTTTTTAAAGAATAAACTTTCCTTTTCATATTTAAGAAGAAATGTTAATGTCAGAAGTCTCCCTTTAGCTGTAGCAGCTTACTGGAGAATAACATTAACTGACATTAATTTGGGACTCCATATGTGAAAGCCACAATTCTAAGTACTTCACATATATGGTCTCACTTAATCTTCACAATAATTTTATGATGTGGCTATTATTAATACCCTCACTTTTGGGAATTCTAGTCAACTCAGTTTGTGGCATATGATGTTCCAGGGTTTCATTTCCCTACAAAATCTTTGAATAGCTAGAAAAAAATGACAGAACCATGTCAAAGAAAAACTGAGGCATTTAAATTTTTTCATCAAAGTTTATTTGAGCAACAAATTATTTGTGAATCAGTCAGCGCCAAATCACAAGTTTACCACTCCTTACCGGATTGGAAAGGGGAAACTTAAACAGGGCAAATGCAAAACCAAGTGAAGAAATGTTCTGAGTAGCTAACATCAAGTGTCCCTTTTATCTAGAAGGGTCTCTACTGACTAGGGAGCAGATATATATGGATTAGTATGGTATGCTTGTCCATTCTGATATCCTATCTCTACTGGATGAAAACTGGTTTATCAGCAGGTTTTGCTTATCTGCAATTGTGTAGGGAATGTTACATGATTCCATTTTCTCAAAAAGCCCTTGCAGGTCAATTGTTTTTGTCTTTTGGAAAATCTTTTCTCAGAAAATGGATTGATAGATATATATTGAGAAAGAGAAAATGGATTGATAGATATATATTGAGAAAGAGAGGATTGATAGATGGATATATAGAATGATATGGCAAATGTGGCAAAATGTTAAAATTAGTGTATTTGGGTATCTGGGTAGATAGGGATATGTTAAAATTCCTTCTGTATGGGGGTTGTATTATTTTTGTAACTGACTGTAAGTTTGAAAGTATTTCAAAATAAAAGTTTAAATATTAATAGCTTAAATTTATATTAATATAGTTATCCTGAAAGCTAGTTATATATATGAGAAACTTGAACCTGAGAAAGGTTAGCTAACCCAAACCTACTGTGACAGTTTGAAGCTGTGTGAACCCCAGAAGATCATGTCCTTAGAGCTAATCCATTCCTGTGCATTTAAACCTATTGTAAGTGGAGACTTTTGATTAAATTACTTCAGTTAAGAGTCTTTGGTTAGTTTGCATGACCCAGGGTGGGTCTTAGTCCTCTTACTGGAGTCCTTTATAAATGGGAGAAACATGCAGTGGCACAGAAAGAAATGCTCAAATTCTGAGAGAGAAGTCCCCAGGCGCTGGAAGCTGAAATCAATGGAACATAGAAGCTCAGAGGAGCCACTGAAGCCAGAAGATGAAAGCAACAAGGACTGGAGGAGAGGGGAAAGAAGAGCAGATGCCACCATGTGCCTGATCACCCACAGCTGCAGCTTAGGGAGAAAGCATCTCCTGATGATGCTTTGATTTGGACACTTTCATGGCCTCAGAACTGTAAATGTACACGTTAATAAATCCCCATTGTAAAAGCCAGTTCATTTATATGATTTATTGCCTTGGCAGCCTTTAGCAAACTACAACAGAAATTGGTACCAGGAGAATGGGGTGCTGCTATGCAAATACCAAAAATGTTAAAGGGGTTTTTTAAATGGGTAAGGGGAAGAGTCTGTATGAATTGTAATATGCTTGATAGAAATGGCCTAGATTGCTTTGAAGAGACTGTTGATAAAAATATGGGCACTAAAGATAATTCTGATAAGGCCTTAAACAGAAATGGTGGATGTGTCATTACAAATTGGAAAAAAGGCGATCCTTGTTTTAAAATGGCAGAGAACTTGGCAAAATTGTGTTTTGATGTTAAATGAAAGGCAGAATTTGAAAATGATGAGCTTGCATATTTAGCTAAGGAGATTTCCAAACTAAATGTAGAAAGTGCAGCTTGGCTTCTCCTTACAGCTAATAGTAAAATACGAGAAGAAAGTGATAAGCTGAGAACTGAATTGCAGGACACAAAGAAACCAGAAACTGATGGTTTGGGAAATTCTGAGCTTCTGGAAAACGAGTCCCCAGGGAATAGCACTCCATGTGAGGATTTAACTGAACATGGAAAAAGCCAGTGATTTCCATGTAAGTCAGAATTGGAAATGCAGTTACATAGAAAGGACCTGTGGAAAATCTTACTGTCTGACAGCTTGGAAACCTGTTTCCTGAATGTGAAGCCAACATGTTTTTTGCAAGATCTGTATGAACAGAACCATTGCTAGGCTGAACCAAAAGGGACAGAAAAGGAACAGATTGAAAGAAAAATGACTTCAAAGGCAGTACTGTGGAAGCTGAAGTCTGGACTGAAGATCTTATTGGACCCAGAGAGCGAACCCACCCATGTCTGCAGAAAGAATGAATTTGCTCCTGCACTTGAAGAGGGCAGGCATTCTACCCCATTGTTAAAGGAGAGTGTTGCCACCCCAGGCTTCAGAGAGCATAGAACCTAATCCCTGGGGATTGGGGAGAGTTTGGCCATCAGCCCAGTGTTCATGAAGACTGGGGCCTAGAGTATAAACTCCACCCCACTGTTCTAAGGGGGGGTGAGCCTGTTCCCAGAGATTGGGGAGAGGCTGGCCATCACTCCAGTGTTCTCCATCAGGCTATGAGGAGAGGAAACCGTGGTCCTATAGAAGACTCTCAGACTTTGAAATCTAAAAGTGTATGCCCTGAACTGAAAACCATTACCCTTGTTTTCCTTCCAATTTCTCCCTCTGGCAATAGGAATGTTTCTTCTGGAAATGTTCTGGAAGCAGATAATTTGTTTTTAGTGTCCCAAGTTCACAACCTGAGAGGAATTTTGCCCCAGGACAGATTAAATGCCTATAACTGATTTCGATGAGATTTTATACTTAATATTGTAACTGGAATGATTTAAGACCTTTTCAAATATTGTGATGGAATGAATGCATTTGCATATGGAAAGAGCATGTCTTTCTGGAGTCCAGGGGTGGAATGTGACAGTTTTAAACTGTGTGGTCCCCAGAAGATCATGTCCTTAGCCCTAGTCCATACCTGTGCATGCAAACCTATTATAAGTGGGATCTTTTGATTAAATTACTTCAGTTAAGGGCCTTTGATTAGATTGCTTGACCCAGGGTGGTTCTTAAATCCTCTTACTGGAATGCTTTATAAATGGGAGAAACATGCAGAGACACAGAGAGAAATGCCCAGAATCTGAGAGAAAAGTTCCCGGGAGCCAGAAGCTGAAAGCAACAAGGCCAGTGGAGAAGAAGTGAGAAACAAGCAGATGCTGCCATGGGCCTGATTGCCCACAGCTGCAGTCAAGAAGAAAGCATCTCTTGATGATGCCTTAATCTGGACACTTTCACACCCTTGGAGCTGTAAGCTTTTAAGTTAATAAATTCTCATTGTAAAAGCTAACCCTTTTCTGGTGTATTGCCTTGGCAGCCTTTTGCAAACTAAAACACCTACTAACTCCAAATCCCAAATTATTTTTGTGAAAGGGATATGCAGACTGGCTCAAGAGCGGTTTTAGAATTTTTTTCAAATTGTGATTGCCACAGCATATATAGATACATAAAACAGCTTCCTTAAGAGATCACTAGTTAATGTCTACTGTATTAAAGAATAAAGATTTAGTGTATCAATGAAGGTTTAGGGACAACAGAAATACTTTAAATTTCCAAGTAGACATAAGTTCTTTATCCCAGACACTATATACCCTGGGTTATAAAGAAATGCAGCAAGGGCAAAAGGTCACAATGTCTGGGTCTATAAGCCTTCAAAACCATTAGTCAATTATGTTTTAAAAAATACAATAAGAAATTCAAAATAAAAGAAGAAGGGAGAGGAAACAAGAGAAGAGGAAGGAAGGAAGCAAGCAAATAATATTAAATATTTAAACAAATTTTTACCAAATACCAAGGGTAAGGCTTTTTTGTATAAGGCATGGGGAATAGGGAAGAAGGGAAAACACCTTAAGAGGCTAATTTAAGGAGCATAAGTAATTGTATCTATTTATCAAAGTTGTTTATCATTGCATGGCCATAATAGTCTAAGTTTATATGTACCATGGCACAATTTAAACATGCCAAAACACAAACTATAAAGCTTAAAATTCAATAGTTTATAAAACACACACACATTCATACATTCTTGGGATAATTAAAAAATATAGAAAGATAAGAGGAAAGAGGAACTTACTATAATATTTTCTATCTTCATCCCATGCACATGCCTCTCTTTGGAATGCCCTTTCACTCCACTCTCTGATGAAATCTGTCTGCCTTTGAAGCTCAAATCAAACACTACCACAGCTAGGAAGCCTTTCCTCACCACAAAAATGAACTATTTGCTCCCATGAAATATCTCCAAAGCCCTCTACTCTATTTTTCTATTCTAAAGCATATAATGTATTTTAACTACTGTTCACATATTTCTTTAAAAAAATATATAGGTGCAATTATGGACCCTAATTCATGGAGACAAAATCACAGTCAAAGGCTCAACATTGTTCCTTTGGCATAGCTCTAATATCTTAAGTAGATTCTTACTTCCTCTCAAATTATATTCTCTCCCAAGAATATTAAAGAATTTTGGTTTTCCTCAAGCCCTTTTTAGAATAGACATGATGTTGAAATAAAGTGCCATATAAAGTTGGAGACAATATAATCAACATGTATACCCCCATCCTAGCCCTCATATAATTCTCTCCCAAACATGCAACTAAATTATATGCTTACTCTACAAATACCAATGTGAAAGCCATCATTTGCTCTACTCTGATTCTTCAAATTAGAAGAATTTAAACTTTCAGTGAATTCACTTGCTCTCATTTAAAACTGATTTCTAAATTAAATCAGACCTCACAATTTGAGACCTCTCCCCAAAACCAGAATGAGAAAGGTATTAAAATTGCCTCTGTGTCTTCTCACTACACCTTTATCCACATCTCCTTGATATGGAGCCATTAGTTGATCCTAACCCTAATAAGTTTCTGTAACACTTGTGCCAGATTGAGTTGGATTTTCTGTTATATAAAGCCAGACATATCCTAATTGATGCACAGCTTTTCCCAAAAGAAAAATCATTATGTCCAAAAGCAGGTTGGACAGGCTAGACAGGAGTAGGTAAGCACTTGGAACTATAAACTGCCTCTAGGTAGAAAGAGTCGACTACGCCTGATGGGTGGAAGTCCAGCTCAGTAGGAAGAACACAGACAGCAGATGGGAACCCAAGCAAACATTTGGCCTCCTGACTGTCCAACACAATGTAATGAAGGTGCCTCTACAGGCAGTATTCTGAAACTCAGCAGGGCAAATGATAAATCTGTCACAATTTCCTGTGTCCCAACTACAGACCCAGTGTTTAAGAAGAAACATCCAATTCTTAGAAGGGGAAACAGACAAGAGTAAAACAAAACTCCAGTCTTAGATGGAAACGATGGTATTACTTAGATGACAAAGATAGGGTGGATAATAACAGATAATAAAAAGACAGCACAGGTAATTATAGACAGAGTAAGAGAGATCGCATTTTCACAAATAGATGTAAAGTTTAGCTCTGGTCTGAGTAAAGAGGCAAAATATATTAACCTGGGAACAGAGTTGGAGTTAGTCTAGTAAGAAAATTGATTTGCTCCTGAAACACCTGATTGTTTGAACATTTTAAATCCCTCTTGGGTAAAGTCAGATTTGTTTCCAGTGCCTGGAACAAGGCACAGAATATTTTGGTGAAGTAAAGTATGGCTTCAGTGGAAAGGGAAGGAATTAAGAGGACTACAAAGCTAGTAGTTTCCAAAATGATGGCACAGCTGTCTAAAAGCTCCTGATTCCCACACAACCACTTGACTCAATATTTCTAAGTCCTATTCCCCAGTTTCAAGCATTTTCCAACCTTTTAGTTGTTTTTATGGTATTTATCTCCATATTTTTACAAAATATGTATACACAGTTATGTCTAGGATCTTCAATTTTAGTATGTATTATGATTCCAGGTTACTTATACCCTTGTAAGGACACTATTTTTCCATACCCCATTGATAACAACTTGGATATGTGACTTGCTTTAGGCAATGGAATGTAAATAGAAGTGACATAGGACTGATAGCATAATCAATGGTTTTAAGAGCCATTTTATTATTCTGCAATTTCTCTTTACCATAAGAGTAGCATATCCCAGAGAGAGGCTACTCCTTAGTGTTGATTCCAAAATGAAGACGCTGTGGAGGAGCAAATGCAAAGCTGACCCATATAGGGTATTAATGTGAGAGAGAAATAACCATTTTTTAAGCCATTAACATATTGGACATGTTTGTTACTGCAGTATAACCTATTGAAAATTGAATGTAGTAAGAACAATTCCTCATTATGGAAGGTGAGCATTTAACTTGATTATACAATTCACGAAACTAATAATACACCCACAATAACTTTCTATCCTTCTGTTTTAGTTTGCCAAAGGGCTGCCGAGGCCAAGTACCAGAAATGGGTTGGCTTTTATAAAGGGGATTTATTTAAGGTAAAAGCTTACAGTTCCAAGGTTGTGAAAAGTCCAAAACAAGGCACCAATAGAGGTACTTTCTCACCAAAGTCAGCTACCACGTGGTGAAGCAAGATGGCTGCTGATCTCTGCCAAGGTTTCCGCATTTCTGCAGCTGTAGCCAAACCTGGCATAGGGCTTGTCTCTTACTTAGCCTCCTCTCTCAGTCTTGGCACCTCCACTTTCTTCCTGACTTCAGTGGTAGGATTTCAGGCATATGGCTCATTTCTCCCTGGGCCTCAGCTCTTTGAGCTTCTCTGAGGCTTCTCTCCTTGCAGCTCAGTTGTGGGCAAAACTGGAGTCCTTCCTCTTACATTGCAGCATCAAATGTGGTAACTTCCTTTATCTGTGCCTGTGTCTATCTCTCTCTGTGCCTCCATTTATATCAGACCCAGTCAGAGGGAAGAGATCCAAGCTGGCTCATGCCTCCCTGGCCTAATCCAATCAAAAGTCCTAAAGCAATTTTATCAAGTAATCTAATTGGAGGACACTCAATGAATTTAATGCAATCAAAGGGTATCACACCCACAGGAATAGATTAGTTTTAAAATAGTCTTTCTCTTTTGGGGATTCATAAAATAATTTCAAACTGGCACACCTCCCAACACATTCACATAACATTTCTGGGTTAAATCAACAGTACCACTATAGGCTAAATGACAATATCATGTCTTGAAATTCAGAGAAGGAATAATTTTCACTCTAGAATTCTACCTATTATTACTTTTGCAAGAGTTCAATTTTGATGGAATTCCAAAATGTAAGTTATTCCCTCTGAATTTTGAAGGCATGATCCATTGTAACATCATGATTTGCTTCCAGTGCTACTGTTGATAAGCCCAATGTCATTTGAATTTCCAAATATTCTTCACGAGTCTTTCTTTCCCTCTCCCTCCCTCCCTTCGTCTCTTTCTCTCCCTCAAAATTTTAGGATATTCTTTTTTTGCCTTTCAGTTCTTGAACATTTGCTGGTTTTTTGTTTTATATATGTATATAATTCTCTTCTTCTGAAACCCATAGAAAATATTTATACAGTAGTTTCCTTATCTTTTCCTTTTGGCTTTCAATTTTCTGTGTGTTTTTTTCATTGATTTTTTAAACTTCAACTCCCCCATTTTCTATTAATTTTCAAACTATATCTCATTGTTTAATTTCCAGAATATCTTTCTCATTTCCCTTTTTAACAAAATGTTCTTATCTCCTGGGAAAAATAACAATTCTTATCTTTCTGAGGTTATTAATCACAGATAATTTCTCCCTTCTTTTCTTTTTTTTTTTTTTTTT
>JAQZBX010093674.1:0-12120 GCA_029593785.1 Cabassous unicinctus | reverse complement strand
GAGAGAGAGAGAGAGAGAGAGAGAGAGAGAGAGAGAGAGAGAGAGAGAGAGAGAGAGAGAGAGAATATATTATCTCCATTTTATAGATGAGGAAATCGAAACACAGAGAAGTTAAACTATCAGGACCACATAGCCTGAAATTCAGAGGCTTCAGTGCTCTCGCTCAATTGATCTCCCTCTACTCCCCTGCCTGTCTCTCATAGTCAAGGCAAACTGTACTAGAGCCTCTTACTTAAGCATATACTAGATTTTCTTAAGTCCAGGCTATTGCTCACATCTTCATTCACCTGAAAGGCATTTCCTCTTATCCTACGTGTCAAAGTGCTTCCTATGCTCCAAGGCGCATTCCAATGCCACCTTCTCTACCAAGTTTGCCTGGGTCTCCACCAGCCCAGCCTTCACCACCTAATTACTCTGGAAGTGACCTCTTTTTCCTCCGCATGCACAGTTTTGCTTCTGTGCCTCTTTCTAACTTGGGTCACAACCATCTGTTTCAGGGCTTTTCTCTCCCACTTTAGAATAGAAGCTCTCTGAGGACAGGAAACATGTCTGTGAGATTATGATAGATGAATACACTGAAACCCATGGGTTTCTAAAACAGTGGATTTTGATTAGAAACATGATTAGTCCTTCTAGACTAAACTTCTCTAAGGAAATGTATGTGTGGCTGTTTTTGAAAGATAAGGGTTGTTTTTACTACAGAATTATATTGGTGGGCTTCTATTTTCTTTGCTCGTACTTGGCATTTGACTGATGTAGCTTCTATTGATAATTTAGAAGGCTGACATCTCAATTTGTCTGCCTGTGGCTTGACAGTGTAAAGGCACACAACACCAGCAAGCTGTGTAACCTCCAAAGTTTAAAATGTGAGCCTCATATCCACTCCTTCTCCTCTCCAGCCAAAGAGAAATTCAGACCTTTCCATTTGGAAATGCTATCTCCTAGGCCAGTTGGCTGAGGCATTAGTCATCCCCATTTTTGTAATATCATGTATGGAATGGTGTTGGCGACTAGTGAGCTAAATTCATTTATTGACGCCTGTATGTCAGGCCCCATGCTGGACCTTGAGGGAATGGGTAAAAATGATATGGCCTTTGTCCCTTCATTCAATCAGGAGACATTTGAGCCCCTGCTTTACACCAGGAACCATGCTCTTTGTAGTACTCAGCTGATTTGTACAGTGTCTTCTCCATGGACTACAAGCCCCATGAGGGCATGGATTTTATCTGTCTGGGACACCACTGTATCTCTGAGTTCAGTGCAATCAATGCCTAGCACATAAATGCTGTTCTATAGAAATCTGTTGTAGAGCTGAATGGGATTTGCCTCTGTCTCCTACACTAAAGAGCTCTTCAAGGGTAGAGAGCCTGAAAGGTCAGCACAGGACCCTGCTCAGTTCAGATGCTCCAGAAGGGTCTACTGAGTCAGTTAACAACTCATGGCCCCTATAGCGAGCTATCTTCCCATGACTCAGCTTCTTAGAACTTTCTTGCTCTGTGCACCTCCCTTCTTAGCCCATCTATTGAACTGCTCATATTGGGACCAGCCTCTCTTCCAGGACAGTCTTCCACATCACTCCTCATCGCCTCACAGCCCACTCCCTTATGCCTCATTTACCAATCACTCCTTCACATGAAAAGCAAAGCAGGTAACTTTGGGAGGGAAGGAATTGATGGTCTGTTTTTTCCACAGGAAATCCTTCCTTTGCATGTGTACCCACCTTCTCCCCTCCCTTGGGAAGGCACAGAGTACTCACAGAGAAGACCACTTCTCATGTGAGTAGGAGATACAGGATTTCTGGTCTCCCATCTCTCCTCCTCAGCACCGTTCCAGCCCCAGAGGCCTCCCCGTTCCCCTTCCCTTGGTGGTCATTCCATACCTCCCCAGGACCCTCACCCCTATTCCCTTGTTCTTGGAAAAGCCTTCTCCATCAAAAGGGAGGCACTCAGGAGATGATTTCCTCACCTTGCTCACCTCCCTCCAAACTTGCCTTCAACTTCTTTCACTCATCTCCCTGGGTCCATCCCCTCTCTCTTCCTTGGGGCACTTGGGCCATCAATCCAGCTTTCTTCAATTCTCCAACAACCCCCTTTCAGCACCTTTCTGTCACCATGGAAACATGGTCAAGTTACCTCCCACCTTAAAACAAGGGCAGCCCCTCTCCAGTGAGGGTCCTCTGTCCCGTCACATTCATAATCGAGGGTTTAAAAAGAAACATGAGTTTTTCTTCTCTTCCCCACCACTCATTCCCTCAGTGCAATGCCTTCTGGCTTCTTGGTCCACCACAATGCTGCAAGTCCTTTGGCAACAGTCTCCAAGGAGCTGCATGCCACAAAATCTGGCAGACTTTTAATTTACTCAGCCCACATTTCACAAAGGAATTGAGGTACAAGGATATATGCAAAACAAGAAACTATAAATAATCAATTAAAAATAGACTCAAGGAAAGTGTTAATCACAATGGAAAGTCAAGCAGAGAAAAATAACAGATGAAAGACTGCATGCCCCAATAATAGCTCAGGGAATAAAAACAAAGTGCCACTTGGTCAAAGCAATTCTTATTACAGTTTTGGGGATGCATCCTTGCTGTTTCCTGTCTCCATGGCTTACACACATGGTTCCTTCTCCTAGAGTGGCTCTTTTCCTCTTGTTAATCTGGAAAATTTTTACTCTATTATGAAGATCCATCAGAAGTTCTTGGCAGGAGAGTCCCTGACTCTCCGTGGCGGAACTAATCACACTTCCTTGGTGTTACCATCTCACCTCAATGCCTCTGTACTTCACTCTATATCTGTAAGGTAAAGTATTAGTGTTCATGTTTGTCTCTTGAATCAGTTATGTAAGCTACTGAGACCCAAGATCTCTCTTTATATTAACCTCAAGCAAGAACTCTACCTGGCCTAAGACGATCCATGGGAAATGCTTGTTGAATTAACACAGGGCTCAGAAGGCAACAGGAACACCATAGAGGGAAGGACTAATGTTTGGGGTGGTCCTGTAAATGGAGTAGGATATTCTGGACAGAGGAAATAGCGTAGGTACAGGGATGGAAGTTAAGCATGGCCTGTTCAGGGACTAGTCTCATTCATCCACTGGGACTGGAATGGTGAAGGGGTTAGGGAGAAAGAAGAGTAAAGAACTGTGGAAGACAAGGCTGGAAAGGCCTTGAATGTTATGCCAATAAGTTAGACTTCAGCCTGTGGGCCGTGGTTACCCAGTGCTGGTGCAGGAAGTTTTCTCCAGCATGCCTCTCAGATGAATTTTCTACTGCTTAGGACAGAGGCCGGCGGGGGTGGGGGGTGGGGGCAGAGGATCAGCAACGAGAATTAGGAGCAGCTACAGCATCCTTCCCCAAGTCCGTTACTATTGGATTTGGCTTATGGACCATTTTCTTCCTGGCCCTCCAAAGCAGGAAACAAAACTGAATATGGCCTGTGGATTATTGAGACTTGGCCTTGCCCGGTTTTCTCAGGATATTCCCAATTCCGTGAAACACACACACACACACACACACACAAACAAACAACAACAAAAGCCACAATGAAATGCTTCTAGTTGATTATCTATCTGAAACTATTTTTTGGACTGATGTATATACCCGTGAAACCATCACATCAAGATGATGAGCATATCCATCCCCTCCAAATGAATCCTCCTGCCCCTCCCAACCATCCCCTTCCTACCACTGATTGCATTCTGTCACTATAGGTTATCTGCATTTTTAGTAGTATTCCACTGAGAATTTCACCTTATTGGGTGCTGGATATTTTTGTATTCCTATAAATACTTTTGAGCTTTATTCTTGGACTTACATTTTCTGGAAATAGTTTGATCCTTTCAGCTCTTGCTTTTAAGCTAGTTAGGCAGAACCAGAGCAAAGTTTAGAGCTGCTAATTGTTCCCCATTACTGAGGCAAAATTCTTTTGAGTACTCTAGCTAATGCCCCATGAATTATGAAATTTTCCACTCTGACTGCTGAGAACAGAAACTATTCTTGGCCCTATGTAAGCTCCAGAAATAGTTTCCTCTAATCCTTGCAGGTGGTTTCCTCACACACACATGCTGATCAGTATTCAACTAAAGACGGCAGGGGGAGGGGCCCTCTGCAGATCTCTGGGTTCTCTGTATAGTAGCTCCCTCCTCCCTGGCACTCAGACCCCCAAACTCTAGCCTCCTAGGCCTTTTCAGATTCCTACCTCCATCTCTTCAACTCAGGGAGACCTCTGGGCTCTTCCTGGGTTCCCTCTCCTTGCTCTGTAACCTGGAAACTCTCCAAGCAGTAAGCTGGGGCAACCATAGTGCTCACCTCATCTATTCCCCATCTCTCCAAGACCACTGTTCCCTGTTGTCTGATGTTCAATATCTTGAAAGCTGTTATTTCATATATTTTGTTTTTTTATATTACTTCAGGACAGAGAGAAGTCTGGTCCCTATTTCTCCATCTTGACTGGAAGTGGAAATTCCTGAGACTACTTTTGATAATGACTGTGACAATGACTAAAAAATACTGCAATTCATTTGATATTCTGAACTTCCTTCACGTTGCACTGTTACATATGGGCACCTCAAGCCGATAAGTTGTTTTTTTTTTTAAAGATTTATTTATTTACTTTATCCATTTTAAGCGCCACCCCCCCCCGCCCCTTTTGCTGTTTTGTGTCCATTTGCTGGGCAATTCTCTGCGTCTTTCCTGCCCTCTCTTATCATCCTTCTTCTCCTCTCTCCACTGGGATTAGATCCTGCGGACCTCCGATGTGGGAGACACGTGTTCTGCCACCTGTGCCACCTCAGTTCCTGGTTTTTCGTTGTGTCTCATCTTGGCTCTCCCCTGCGTCTCTCCTGTTACGTCATCATCTTGTTGCATGGCTCGGTGGGCTCGCGCGCGCGGAGCCTGGCGGCATGCACATGCATGGGGCCTGGCGGCATGCGCGCCTTCTTTTTTATTTTACCAGGAGGTCCCAGGGATCGAATCCAGGTCCCTCCATATGGGAAACGGATGCCCAACCATTTGAGCCACGTCTGCCCCTGATAAGCTTTTATGGAGAAAATGATTGCATACAATCTATCAAAACAAAATTATATTTCCCTGCATTCAAAAATAATTTCTAAAAAGTATGTTGGTGTAAGACTGCCAATTAACCTTTTGTGGAAAGGACTGTCCTGAATTTATGGTTGTAGCAAATAATGTGTTTCCTTCATATCCCCCTTTGTTTCTGTCAAGGTTAAACAATGACTGATTTTTAAACACACACACACACACACACACACACACACGCTCATTACAATTCCTTTGCCCCTGATCACAACTTTGAGGCATGGCCTCTGCTGTCTCTGACACTCCCTTGTGAGTCTGAAAGTTACCCTTTGTAGGACTTGACTTCATAAGGCATCCTTGTTTGACTTCCTTTTCTTTTCCTCCCCGCCGCCCCACTCCCTTTCTTGGGTACATTTCTCAGTAAATAATTTTAAGAAGTGATGTATTTTATAAGTGATTTCTCACTTATAAAGTGATATCAAACATAAGACAATGTTCCTAAATTTTAGGTTTTACATTTTTGAAAATGAAATAATGAGAATTTTTAAAAGGCCTTTCTTATTTTAAAAAAATGTTGGTGATCAATGGGATTTTTTTTTCCCCAAGTCTTTGAAATCCAAACCAGGAACCACTGTTTTGGCCAAGGAGGACCACTGAGGATCTTTTAAAAAGGGAGAAGCAATGTGAAAAATACTGCACCAAGAATACCAATAGGAGGTGATAAAATTCAGGGCCAAAAGACTCATTTGTGACTTTTAACAGAAAACTCCACACTGGACAGAGACAGGATTTTATCTTTGTCCCTTTGTGTACAATTTTATGTAGCAATCTATGATCTCTCACAAACCAGAGGCTTCTATCAGATATTCGAGTTGAGCCTGAAAATAAAAGGCAAATTTGAGGAAATCTGGGCTGGAATAGTTTTTACAGTAAGCACAAGATGAAGTTCATTTCTTCTCTTCCACTCAGCGGTGAGCTCTAGGCACTCACTGACGACGTGATTTCCTCTTGTACGAAGAGCTCTATAAATGGTGGCTATCACTGGTATAGTGGAGGAATGGAGGGGAGGGGGCCACTACATTTCTCCTGTAGCTCAAAGCACAATACCAGGCCTGTACCAATGCAGTCAAGTTCTCAGAATCCAGGGAATTAAGGCTGTTGTGGGAAGTGTGGGTTGGGTAGTTGGTGGAAGAAGAAAACCAGCATAGGTGGTTGTATTAGTCAGCCAAAGGGGTGCTGATGCAAAATACCAGAATCTGTTGGTCTTTATAAAGGGCATTTATTTGGGGTAGAAGCTTACAGTTACCAGGCCATAAATCATAAGTTTCTTCTCTCACCAAAGTTTGTTGCCACGTGTTGGAGCAAGATGGCTGCCGACATCTGCCAGGATTCAGGCTTCCTGGGTTCCTCTCTTCCCAGGGCTGCGTTTCTCTCCAGACTCAGCTCCTCGGTCTCCTACACAAGGTCAGCTGTAGACTATGAGTCTTTCTAGGCTTTGCTCTCTCCACAAGGCCAGCTGTGACCTGTCAGGTGAACGGCTCGTCTCTATCCCGGGGCCTTCTCTCCTTCCTCACGACCAAGCTCCTCCGTGTGCTTACTTCCCTGGGCTCCAGCATTAACACTCCGCATCAGAACTTCAACTCTGTCCTTTATCTTTGAGTCCCCACCCACCAAGGGGACTGACGTGGCCCAATCAAAGCCCTAATCATAATTTAATCAGAGGAATAGACCAGTTTACAAACATAATCCAATATCTATTTTTGGAATTCATAAATAATGCCAAACTGCTACAGTGGTGTATAAGACCACAGGGTAAAGAGGAGTTGCAGATTAGAAACCTGGGTTAAATTAGAAAGCAGTTTGCATGGCATGATGGCCTTAAGAGTCTCCCTCTGCCCCCATCTCAGAACAGCTTACTGGGTTGAGTAGCCCAAGCTGGGGCCAACTGTGTTCATTCTTGTGCTTCCTTGGTTAGGAATTTCACAACTGAGTGGTTTGTACAATGAAAAAACCATGGAAGAAAACTCTTTTAGCAGGAGGGACTTCCGGGAAGATAGCGGACTAGTAAGACACAGGAAATCTCTTCTCCAGAAAAATAGCTAGAGGACAGGCTGAAACAGCCCTGAAAAAGATCTTCTAGAGTTTAGAACAGCAGGTGAAGGCTGCACACCACCCAGGGGAGAGAGGGACAAAAGAGGGAAATTGCGATGACAGAACCAGACTGATTGTTGAGGACTGAGAGGGGAGTGGAAATATTTCCTAGCTGGGAAAAGGGAGGGAGCTGCCAGAGGAGGCTGGAGAAGTCTCAGAGACAGTTTGAATTACAAGGCTCCTAGCCTACAGACAGGAAGCTCTATCACATTGATCTGATCTGTGTTGCAACAAATACACTCCAACCAGGCATTGAATTGAGAGCTTCCAAAGAGCGCCATCTCCTGGCAGACCAAGGACGTGCACACAAAAAAATTAAAAATAAGTAGGAGAGGCTTTTTCTGGCTTCTATAGCCTCCCTGCCCAAGGCCCTGGGAAGCGACTCGACAACCAATTACTGGGTCCAGTGCACAGTTTTGAGCAACCAGCAGGACAATCCTAAAATCAAGGTTGAGCCAAAAATCAAAGACCTGTGGTAACTCACAGCCTCCTGCCACTAAACCCCTATAAAAGAGAAAAAGATTGAGCATCTGAGTAAACTACATCCTAAGCAGATGCCTGAACACCAGCAAAAAATTATGAGCCATACTAAGAAAATAGAAGACATGGCCCAAGAAAAGGAATACATCAAAGTCCCAGAAGAGATGCAGAATTTGAAAGAACTAATCAGTGAGATGAACACAAATTTCCAAAATCAAATTAATGAGTTGAAAGACAATATAGTTAAAGAGATAAATGACAGCAAGAAGACATTGAGTGAATGCAAAGAAGAATTTGAAATCCTGAACAGAAAAGTAACAGAGCTCATGGTAATGAAAGACACAATAGGTGAGCTCAAAAACACGTTTGAGGTATACAACAGCAGACTCGAAATGATAGAAGAAAGAATAAGTGATACCGAAAACAGAACAGCTAAAATTGAAGAGAAAAAAGAACACAGAGAGAAAAGAATGGAAAAAATTGAGCAGGGGCTCAGAGAGTTGAATGACAACACAAAATGCAACAACATATGTGTCATGGGAGTTCCAGAAGGAGAAGAGAAGGGAAAAGGGGCAGAAAGAATATTTGAGGAAATAATAGCCGAAAATTTCCCAACTCTCACGAAAGAAATGAACTTACATGTCCAAGAACCACACCGTACCCCAATCAGAATAAATCCAAATAGACCTATGCCAAGACACATACTACTCATAATGTCAAATGTCAAAGATAAAGAGAAAATTCTCGGAGCAGCAAGAGAGAAGCAAACGATCAAATACAAGGGACATCCAATAAGACAGTGCAGATTTCTCTTCAGAAACCATGGAGGCGAGAAGACAGTGGTATGATACAATTAGGAAACCGAAAGAGAAAAAATGCAAGCTGAGAATTCTTTATCCAGCAAAACTGTCCTTCCAATATGAAGGTGAGTATAAAATCTTCACAAAGAGAAATTAAGAGAGTTTGCAAAAAAGAATGCACCTTTGCAGGAAATATTAAAGGAAGCCTTAGAACCTGAAAGAAAAAGACAGGAGAGAGAGGCTTGGAGGAGAGTATAGAAGAAAGAAAGGCAGAAAGGATAACCAAAAGAGTAAAAAGACAGACAAAAGCAAGATGACATGAAACCCAAAGAATAAAATGGAGAAAGTAAATAGTGAATTTACAGTAATATCATTGAATGTGAATGGATTAACCTCCCCAATCAAAAGATACAGGCTGACAGAATGGATAAAAAAACATGAGCCATCCATATGTTGCTTACAAGAAACTCACCTAAGACCCAGGGATACAAACTGGCTGAAAGTGAAAGGTTGGAAAAAGATACTCCATGCTGAATAGTAACCAGAAAAGAGCAGGGGTAGCCATACTAATATCAGAGAAAACAGACTTTAAATGCAAAAAAGTTATAAGAGATACAGAAGGTCATTATATATTAATAAAAGGGATGATCCACCAGGCAGATATAACAGTCATAAATATCTACACACCTAACCAGGGTGCCCCAAAATATATGAGACAAACTCTGGCAAAACTGAAGGGAGAAACAGACATTTCTACAATAATCACTGGAGACTTCAACACCCCACTCACATCATTAGATAGAACAACCAGACAGAAGATTAACAAGGAAACAGAGAACTTGAACAATATGATAAACGAGTTAGACCTAACAGACATATACAGAACACTGCAACCAAACTCAGCAGGTTATATATTCTTCTCAAGTGCCCATGGATATTTCTCCAGGATAGACCACATGTTAGGTCACAATGCAGCTCTCAAATATAAAAAGATTGAAATTATACAAAGCACCTTCTCAGATCATAATGGAATGAAACTAGAAATCAATAATAGACAGGAAAAAAGTAAATTCGTAAATGTGTGGAGACTAAACAACACACTCCTAAATAATCGGTGGGTCAAAGAAGAAATTGCAAGTGAAATTAGTAAATATATTGAGACAAATGAAAACGAGAACACAACGTATCAAAACTTACGGGATACAGCGAAGGCAGTCTTGAGAGGGAAATTTACAGCCCTAAATGCCTATATTAAAAAAGAAGAAAGAGCTAAACTCAAAGATTTAACTGAACAACTAGAGAAACTAGAAAAAGAACAGCAAACCAATCTCAAAGCAAGCAGAAGGAAAGGAGTAGTAAGATTAGAGCAGAAATAAATGAAAATGAGAACAGAAAAATAATAGAGAAAATCAACAAAACTAAAAGCTGGTTCTTTAAAAAGATCAATAAAATTGACAAACCCCTAGCTAGACTAACAAAGAAAAAAAGAGAGAAGATGCAAATAAATACAATCAGAAATGAAAGGGGGGAAGTTACAAATGACCCTGCAGAAATAAAAAGAATCCTAAGAGGATATTTTGAGAAACTATTTGCCAACAAACTAGACAACCTAGATGAAATGGACAAATTTCTAGAAACGCACAACCAACCTACACTGATGCAACAAGAAATACAAGAACTTAAACCAATCACATTTAAGGAGATTGAATCCGTCATCAAATATCTCCCAGCAAAGAAAAGTCCAGGACCAGATGGCTTCACAGGTGAATTCTATCAAGCATTTCCAAAAGAATTAACACCAATTCTGTTTAAACTCTTCCAAAAAATTGAAGAGGAGGGAAAATTACCCAACACATTTTATGAAGCCAACATCACCCTAATACCAAAGCCAGATAAAGATTCTACAAGAAAAGAAAATTACAGGCCAATCTCTCTAATGGACATAGATGCAAGAATTGTCAACAAAATACTTGCAAATCGAATCCAACAGCATATCAAAAGACTTATACATCAAGACCAAGTGGGATTTATTCCTGGTATACAAGGCTGGTTCAATGTAAGAAAGTCAATCAACGTAATACACCACATTAACAAATTGAAGGAAAAGAACCACATGATCATCTCAATCGATGCAGAAAAGGCATTTGACAAAATCCAGCATCCTTTTTTGATAAAAACACTTCAAAAGATAGGAATAGAAGGAAAACTCCTCAATATGATAAAAGGCATATATGAAAAATCCACAGCGAACATCATACTCAATGGGGAAAGGCTGAAAACTTTCCCTCTAAGATTGGGAACAAGACAAGGATGCCCACTGTCACCATTGTTATTCAATATTGTACTAGAAGTTCTAGCTAGGGCAATTAGACAAGAAAAAAAAAATTAAAGGCATCCAAAGAAGAAAAGAGGAAGTGAAACTCTCACTGTTTGTGGATGACATGATCCTGTACTTAGAAAATCCTGAAGTATCCATGACAAAGCTACCTGAGCTAATAAATGATTTCAGCAAAGTGGCAGGATACAAGATCAACACGCAAAAATCAGTAATGTTTTTGTACACTAGTACTGAACAACCTGAGGAGGAAATCAGGGGAAAAATTCCCTTTTCAATAGCAACATAAAGACTCAAATACCTAAGAGTTAATTTAACCAAAGAAGTACATGTACTATATGCAGAAAACTACAAAACAATGCTAAAAGAAATTTAAAAAGACCTAAACAAATGGAAAGGCATTCCATGTTCATGGATTGGAAGAATAAATATAGTGAAGATGTGAATCTTACCCAAACTGATTTATAGATTCAATGCAATACCAGTCAAAACCCCAACAGCTTACTTTACAGAATTAGAGAACGCAATTACCAAATTCATCTGGAAGGGTAAGTGCACCTGAATAGCCAAAAGCATTCTGAAAAAGAAGAGCAATGTGGGAGGAAGTTTACTGCCTGATCTTGAAACATATTACAAAGCTACAGTGATCAAAACAGCATGGTACTGGCATAAAGGTAGACACATCGATCAGTGGAATAGAACTGAGAACCCAGAAATAAACCCTCACCTATTCAGTCAACTGGTTTTTGACAAACCTACCAAGTCCATGCTAATGGGAAAAAACAGTCTCTTCAACAAATGGTGTTGGAAGAACTGGATATCTATAACCGAAAGAATGAAAGAGGCCCCCTATCTCACCCCCTATACAAGAATCAACTCAAAATGGATCAAAGATCTAAATATAAAAGCCAGGACCATAAAACTACTAGAAGAAAATGTAGGGAAACATCTTCAAGACCTTGTAGTAGGGAAGCGGGTGTGGCTCAGTGGATGGAGCCCCCGTTTACTATGTGGGAGGCCCGGGTTCGCGTCCCGAGGCCTCCTTGTGAGGGCACGCCGGCCTGAGTGGGAGTGGTGCGGTGGGCTGATGCAGCAACCTCATGGCAGGAAGCGGGTGTGGCGCAATGGATAGAGCACCCGTTTACCATTTGAGAGGCCCCGGGTTCGCTTCCTGGCGCCTCCTTGTGAGGGCAGGCCGGCTCGCGCGGCACCGTGGGCTGATGCGGCAAGACCTCACAGCAAGGGGGAGATAAGCAGACACAGAGAAGACACACAGCGAATGGACACAGCAGCACAAGCAGCAAGGGGGGGATAAATAA
>JAQZBX010093673.1:0-12123 GCA_029593785.1 Cabassous unicinctus | reverse complement strand
TGTTCAGTGAGGGAAACACTAATAATCAAGTAAAATATAACTCTATGTACAGTGATAATGTGAAAAAATCTATAAAGGAGAATGCATGGCACTATGAAAGTTGTGAGAGAGAACTAGAACAAAGGAGATAGAGCTCAAACTGCATAGAGATCTGAAGGATAAGAATCATGCCAACTTACCCTAATAAGCTGATGTAGTTTGTTGGGGGCTGTAGAATAGAAGACTAATTAGTTTTGTACATGTCCATAAGGAATCTCATGAAGCATTTTCGGGATTGAGATAAAATTTGAAAGTTAAGACCATACAAATATTACACCTTGGTAACAATTTATTTCTATAAATAAACCACTGTTTTCTGAAGTAGACAGTTCCCATAGGTGTAAGTATTTAAATAGAGATTAAATGACTATCCAATCAGAAGATCCTTTGACTCATTTTTGCCTTGGTAAAGTAGTTGAAAATGCAGGAGCATTTTCTGCATTTAAACTTCATGATTCTCATTAGAGACATCCTAAGGAGAAACTTGCCATGAATAAAACTCTGTGGTTTCACAATAATACAAGATGTCTCTACCTGTTTAACCCTCTTTCGTTAAGTTTACCCCCTTGAAGGAAACCCCAAAGGGTCAGCTCTTTATCAAACAGAGCCCTTAGGGTAGGATATATCCTTTTACATTATGGAAAAAAGTCAATGGGGAGGAAAAGGTTTTCTGGAACCTCCTGAGTATTTATGCATTGAGGATCTAGAAGCATGGTTTTATTTAAAGTGGTGGATTGTTACCTACTTATTTCCTATTTGTTCCATAAATAATGGAAAAAGGGTGAGATCAGAAGCTGAGATAAAGTTTTACAATCCCCATAACTGCTATTGTGATTTCATATGCAATGAATCTAGCAAAAAATAGTTTTCTTTGTCCTTAAACTGAGCCTAGGTTTGGAGAAGTTATGTTAATCTGTGGTAGGATTACATATGGTTTATATTACCTTGTTGTGGCAGATGCCGTTGTTGTCTGCTCATCCTTTCAAGTCCCCTTTTATGGGTTAGGTATGGCTCTCATTCCAGGCTGCTAAAGGTGCTTTGGTCATTGGCTCAGTTGTCGATACCTGCAACTCTCTCCAAATGATTGCCTTTAAATGATTAAAGGGCATTTTGGGTAGGAGATATACAAAATCTTTTCCCTTTGTTTCAAAGCAGTACATATTCCAACATGCACTTTTATGCTCCCAAGAACCCTGCAGGGTCAGACCGAAGGCAGACTTTCCCTAAAACCAGATTCATGTGTAAATTCTTTCCCTTTCCTTCCTGGCTTCCCTTATTCCTATAAATCATGTATACAAGAATCCTAGCTTCAGACTTTGCTTCTAAGGATCCTGACTTAAGACACAGACATATGATATTCTGCAATTTCTGAGAATGCCTTTCTTTTACAAAAACTAATAAATATATTTTAATATAATGTGAAAACTAAGGCACATAGCATTTTCTATGAAAATATACTCAAAATAAAGAAACCATAAGTAAATAGATTTTGAACTGTGAGAGTCAAAAAAACAACAACAAACAAAACCAGGTTTTATGTCCATGTATGATGGAATAGCATGTAGCAGATCAATACCCCAATAAGAACTAGAAAGTCTGATACAACACTACTACTAATAAGAGTATCAATTTTTTGAAGGCACAGGAGAGCTGCTGAGTCAAGCAGAATTCCAGGAGACAGAATCCTAGGAAAAGGGAAAGGCAGGGAGAGGTAAATAATTCCGCTGCCTCTTTCCCTCAGGACATCTGCTGCTTTGCTGAAGAGCAAGAAACTGAGAATCCAGGTAAAATATGTGAGCAGATGGATGAGGTAGGAGGCAGTGAAACCAACAGAACTTTTGGCATTCTTGCGGGGCTGTAAAGACAAAATTAGATTCTTGAAGAGCTGAAAGTCTAGTAAAAAGGAAGGGAGAAAGTTCTGAGCACAAACCTCTGACAGAATTTCCCCTCAAGATGTTTGCCTGCTTTGGAACCTGCCCAGAGTTAAAGTTAAAAAGCCACAGAGAAAGCCTTTTTAAAAAATTGCAATCTCAAGATTTTGAAGAGACAATGATTAGTGCTCAGAACCTGCCAGGGTCAGGAGCCCCAGTGACTAATACTCCAGGCCTTCAGCTAGAACTTCTGGAAGGCTGTGCCTCAGTTGGGCAATTCAGAATACAGAACCTGCATTTCAGCCTCAATTACATTTAGCTCCTGATTGGGTTAAGGTGACCAACCCCTACTGTAATTGCCTGGCAGAGGAAAGTGGTGGAGTCTTTTTGAAGAAATCTAGCACCATCTAGAATGTTTATGACTTTTTATGTGCCGTGCCAAGCACTGAGGGAAACGTGCCAAGTCTACAAAGAGCTAGTACCAAATCACTTCTCCAAAACCTAGGTAATAGGAAAAGACTCATGTGATGCAGATATTAGTATTATCAGCCAAGAATGGTAACATAACTTATACTTCATATGATAAAAAAAATTAGGAAATATTGAAAACAGGTAAAAATATAGATGGTTTTCCTGTCTGTGGAATGTACAACAAAGAACCAAATGAATATGCTATATGGATATACTATAACTGAACAATAACGTAAAATAATTAAAACTCAAAAGGTGGTATTAACAGTAGATTAGAAACAGAAAAGAGGGTTAATAAATAGAAAGAAGGTCAATACCAAAGATCCAGACTGAAGCAGTGAGAGGAAGCAGAAAGAGAAAGAAAAGAAAAAAACTACATAGAGAGTATTTGAGATGCATGGAATACAATGTAAAGATCAAATATAGTTGTAATTGGAATTCTAGAAAGAGAATGGAGAATGGAGCATAAGCAAATATTTAAAAAGATAGTAAAAAGTTGATGAAAGAGATCTATCTCCAAGTTCAAAATGGCCAAAAAATTCCAAACAGAATGAATATAATAAAAAAGAAAACCAAACACATTCTAGAAAAAAATGCTTACAGCCAAAGATAGAGAGAAAACCTTAAGGAATATACAGGGAAAAAAATAAATTCCTTCAAGCGAGCAACAATAAGACTTATGGATGAATAAAAATACTTTAAATTTTAAAAAATTAATTATATATATAGAAATAGCCATTTACCCTTTGTCCAGTTTCCCCCAATGGTAACATTGTGCAAAACCATATTAAAATATCAAAACATAAATATTGACACTGATGCAGTAAAAGTCACAACAATTCCACAGCAACAGGGATCCTTCATGTACTTTTATAGCCAAACCAACTTTCCCCCCACTCCCACAACATTCTTAGTCCTGGCAACCACTACTGTGTTTCCCATTTCTATAATTTTATCTTTTCAAGAGGGCTTTTTAAATTAAATAATTCCAGTATATAACCTTTTGAGACTGGCTTTTGGGACTCAACATAATTCACTAGAGTTTCATACAGGTTGTTGTGTCTATCAGGTGTATGTCCTTTTTACTGTTGAGTAGTGATTCATGGTGTGGCTATAACACAGTTTACTTAGTTATTGATTTGTTGAAGGACACCTTGGTTATTCCCAGGTTTTTACTATTACAAATAAAGCTCCTACAAACATCAATTATCAATTACACAGGTTTTTGTGTGAATATATGTTTTCAGTTCTTTGGAATAAATGTCTAGTTGTTCAATTCTTGGGTCCTATGAGAGTTGTGTATTCAGTTTTTGTTACTGCCAAAATATTTTTCAAAGTGGCTGTACTATTGTACATTCCTACCAGCAATGTGAATGATCCAGTTGCTGTGCATTCTCACCAGCATTTACTGTTGTCACTATTTTTTATTTTAGCTATTCTGATAAGTGTATAATATTATTTCATTTTGTTTTTAATTTGCAATTCTCTAAAGACTATTTATTTTGAAATCTTTTCAAGTGCCTCAATGTCATCTGTATATGTTTCAGTGAAATAGTTTCTTGATGTCTTTTGTCCATTTTGCAATTGGATTTGTTTTTACTGGTTTTAGGAGTCAAGTCTAAGAAGTATTTGTGTGTCTATCTTTCTTTCATTGAATTGGTTTTTGCACCTTTGTCAAAGTAAGTTGGGAATATTTGTGGTCTATCTCTCAGTTCTTTATTCTACTCCATTTATGTATGTGTCTATACCTCTGACAAGGCACACAATACTTACTTACTGTAGCTAATTAAGTATTAAAATTAGGTAGATTCTTTTCACTTTATTCTTCTTTTCACTTTATTCTTCTATTTCAAAATCATTTTAGCTATTATAGTTCCTTTGCATTTCCATATAAATTTTAGATTAGTCTGGTGTTTAACTACAAAAATCTTGCTGATATTTTGATAGGAATTGTGTGAAATATTATTTTGGTTTTCTTGGTTTGCCATAAATAGTGCCAAAAACTGTATAGCTTAAAACAACAGACATTTATTGCCTCACAATTCCAAAAGCTGGAAGTCCAAAATCAAGGTGTCCTCAGGATCATGCTCCTTCTGAAACCTGTAGAGGAGAATCCTTCCTTGTCTTTTCTAGCTTCTGGTGTTTGCCAGCAATCCCTGGTGTTCTTTAGCTTTTAAATGTATCACTCCAATCTCTGCCTCCTCCATATTCACATAGTTCTGTCTTAGTTTACCAGGCTGCTATGATAAACACCAAACAGTGAGTATTTGCTTAAGTTGGCCACAGTTTAATAATAACATCTTCAAAAGGTCCTCTTTATAATGGCTCACATCCACAGGGACATGGATTAAAATTAAGAACATGTCTAAATTGGGGTATGTAATTCAATCTTCCAGAGCTTTTTCCCTTGTGTTTGACTGTGTCTATGTCCAAATTTTCTCTTCTTATAAGGACACAAGCCAAATTGGATTGTGGCCTACCCCAATCCAATCTGGCTTCATCTTAATTAATCATATCTTCAAAGATTCTATTACCAAATAAGGTCACATTCATGGGGCCAGGGTTTAGGACTTGAACATGTGTTTGAGGGGACATAATTCAACCATAATGGTCCCCTTTTTGGCCCCACAAAATTCACGACTTTCCCACTTGCAAATATACTCACTCTATCACAATATCTCCAAAAGTCCTAAGGCATTGCAGCATTACAATTTCAGCCCATACTCAGGTGGAAGGCATTTATACTTCAACTCCTCAAGGAAGTAATAGCAAAGAATTTGTGGGCATATTTTTAAGTGACCATGCATAATACTGAGCAAAAGAAGCCAGATGCAGAAAATTGCATGAAAAATCTCTGTTATTAGCAGTCAGAATGGTAGTTAACCTCAGGGGGTCCCCTTCTAGGGTGCTGGTCTACTTCTTGACTTGGGTGCTCAATTTGGGTACTGATTTCATAAATATATTTCATTTTAAAAATTAATTGAGCTGTACACTTTTGGTTTTTGAACTTATTTGTCTGCATAGTGTTTCATACTTGTATCAGAAAAATCAGAAAATTATACACAATTTGAACAGTAATTTCTTAAAATAAGGTGTTCAAAAGAACGGCAAAATCTTGTAAAATGATCAACCTCATTAGATATCACAGAAGAGCAAATTGAACCACATAGAAATATTACTACTGTACATCACCCAGAAAAACAAAAATGAATAGGATAGGCAACGCCAAGTGCCAGCCAAGGAAGCAATTCACAAAAGTGTACATAGTGTTTAGTTCAAAAACAGGGAAAACTAACCTATGATTTTAGACATAAGGGTAATGGTTACAATTGGAGCTAGGTAATATCCAGGAGGGCACAAAAGGGGCTTTTAGAGTATTGTAATATTCTATTTCTTGATCTGAGTGTTGGTTCAATGGTGATATTTACTTTAAGAAAAATCTTCAAGCTGTGTACTAATGATGTGTGCATTTTTCTGCAAATGTATTACATATTAATTACAACAAAATGTATGTGGCATCCTTTGTCTACCATTTGAATATTGTGATACTAGAAGAGAACAGCAAGTTCTTTGCAAAAGAAAAGTAAATTTTGTGACTAAGATTATGAAGACTTTTTTGTTTGTTTGGTGGTCTTTGCTGTGGTTATTTTTTTAATAATATTTTTTTAAAAATTTTAATATACTTAAATTACAAACATGTTACACAAAACATGTAGGGATTCCCATATGCCTCACTCCCCACACCTCCCACACTCTCCCACATCAACATCCTTCATTAGTGTGGCACATTCATTGCACTGATAAACGCATCCTAGGGCTTTGCCATTAAGCATGGACCATAGTTCACATTGTAGTCTACACTCTCTCCCACACAATTCTGCATGTTATGTGATGATATAAAATGGCCTATATCTGTCATTGCAATGTCATTCAGGACAATTCCCAAGTCCCGAAAAAGCCCCCGTATTACAACTGTTTTTCCCTCTCCCAGCCCCAGAGCTTCCAGTGGCCACTGGCTCCACATCAATGTTGTAATTTCTTCCATTGCTAGAATCACAATATGTCTATAGTAGCTGTGGTTATTTTAACCTAGCACTTTCTAGGTTAGAGTAGCTAGAGAAAATTTAGGGATTATATACTTTGCAGGTAGTAGACAAACAACCATGTTCTTTAGAATTTTAATGATATTCTGAGAGAGAGAGTCTATTATATTGTGGAAATTCATAGGGTTTAGAGGTCAACATGTCTCTAATGAATGATTTTGATTCATTTTAAACAAAAAAGGCCAGTAAAATTTTTAGTCAAAGATGTAGAGAAGATTCATTTTCACTTAGAAAAAATGCTATAATGCTATATCATTGAAACTCCATTAATAGCCTAAAGGGTAGTGGGGTGATATGATGAAACAGGTGGCAGTTTGGAATCACATTTTTTTTCTTGCTCTGCAGGAGAATAAGGAATCAGTGCTCAGAGTATAGTATGGTTCACATTAAGAAGTCTCAATTCTGGGAAGGGAACCCAAATCTGAGATTTCCAATGACAGCTTAGAAAGAGAGTGCCAAGTTTTATTCCTCTCATGCTGTGCTACTGAAAGCCAAGAAAAACTAGAACTCAACAAAGGGACTTTTCATGCTATCTGTAGTGATCCAAATCAAGAAATCTATTCAGGCTAGGGGCCATTAAACTAAGAGCTGGATGCTATGCCATGGATTGGCTGATACCAGGCTCTACCATTACCACACTCATACACACATTAAATCAGACTGTGCTTCATCACTCTCAATTTGAAAATGGGGTTAGGAGAAGAAGGTACAAGTTTGACTTGCTACATTTATGGGATCATAATATTTTCATTAACTGTATGTGTGTGTAATTCAGTATATGTGTTAATACTCAGAAACATCTGAACCACATTAAAGGATAAAATACATATCCAGAGCTAAGATTGCCAATATTGTCAACATATCAAGGTTATTTTGTTTAAAAAGTCATAATGTGGATGGCTTGCCTGTATAACTCTAAACATCTGGATATTTGTAAATAGATGTATGAACAACCTCATGTTCTGGCATCTTGTACAACTGGTGACACTGATGGGTTAATCCTGATTGATATGCCTTGGGAAGCTTGACCAAGAAACTAGAATGCTAAGATTCATGATTATAACTTGAATTTTTATTGTGCTTTAAATTCTTCAGAATATTTTAAAATGCACTATTATATTTGTGGTATGTGAAACCTATTTCAAGTAAACAGAGCTTGTTTCCTATTTCTTCTTTTCTTAGAGATGGATGAAACAAGGAAAAGTAGCTCCACCAAGGTCATATATAGATGAGAACCCATTTTATTTAAAATCTATCTACTTCTTTCTTACAAGCTGTACTACAGTGGAATTCAGCATAATGAAAAGTAGTTGTGAAATGCATATATCTATTGAAGTAGCAACAATAATATATTTTGATGTGCTCCCATCTCTAGTGCGTCACATGATACTCCACCTGAGAGTAACACTGAGTATTCTGTACAAATGCCTAGATAATTATGTTGACATGGACTTAAAATAAGGGTATTTTAGAACGGAAAGAAATCTAATAGTTACTTCATGACAAATGAAGAGAGACAAGCTCAAAGAGGCTAAGTAACGTGTTTGAAGCCCCTTGGCAAATTCAGAGCTGTTACTAGAACTAGTTCAGTGATTTATTTCAGCTATCTTTCTAGGATACTCCACGTTAACTTCTTTAGATGAAAACAAAATTTAAAAAAGAAACTTAGCTAAAAAGAATGAGATGATTCTTAGGAAATATTACTATCTCATGTTGACCTTTACCCAAGATTATTATAACCATAGTTGTTCACAATTTGGAAAAGTTTTGATATTTTCATTGTTTCTATCCACCTGGGCCATCAAACTTGCAGTTGTAATACTATTTTGCCCTTTTAAATAAGAAGCAGGACCAGAGGCATCTTATCCTAGAAACATTTGTTGTAATAATAAGGGGATAAAATTTCTTTTTCTCCCCCACGGATCTTACCTGAATTGCTTCAGTGACTAAATCAAACACTGCGATGCTTATTTTATAAACGTTGTGCCTTTTCCATTTATATAAACATTTTTACTTAAAATGAATACTTCCATGAGATTTGAATTTGATTCAGGTGCATGAATAAGAAATGTATAAAGAAATATTTAAGAACTAGAAACAGGTTAATGCAAAAAGCAAAATTATAAGAAATGCAAAGTGCTCCTGATTGCAAAGTAAAACTATATTTTAGCATCTTTAACAATACTCTAGTTGTAAATCAATGCTGTATTTTTTGTACAAATTTTATTACTTCACATTTTTATATATATCTTTTTATTTTTATTCACTCCTTCCCTACTCTGTTTAATTACTTGCTCTGATACTTGTGGGTGAATATTATCAATCCAATACTAGTAACTGCATAATCTATAAAACAATATAACATGTTTTAGGGCTATAAAATTAATAATTGTAAAATGAAAACATTTGTGTGGTTTAGCATGTGTTTATTAATCTAAGTGCAGCTAACCGATTTATTTTCTCCTCTCCACACAAGGCTCTTTCCCAAAGATTATTGATTCATGAAAACTGGTGCAGGGAAGCCACCTTCTGAGTCTTCCTTTATTAACCACAACGAAAGACATTTTCTGAGAAACATCTGTAGGAATAGCACAGATAGAAGGAAATTCATTGAATGATTAAAATGATATATTTACCTTCTCAAAGATTAATTCAGTTGATCAACATGTGCTTATATTAAATATATGTTAATTTTTAAAATTTATATAAAGTTAAAACCCTCTTTACAGCTTTATTTGAAATGCTTGGTTTAGGATGTCTTAAAATTAAATTTCATAAATAAGCTGATATTTTGAAAATGGAAAATCACACTATATTGTCCTGAATTTTGTCTGTATACTTAAATATGCCTGTGGGTGTATGCAGGCCTTTAAAATATATTTTTAAATGAACATAATTGGTTGCTATTTTTATATAAGTGCACATAAATAAACTCATGCTATTTATAAATGCTACTCTGATTGATATTACTAACATATTTGACTAATTCCCAACAAAAAGTTTGATTTCTGGCTACAGATTTTCATTTCTATAATTTAATGTTTCTTTTTCTACATTATGAGCTTGTCTCCCCTCTCTTTTTTTTTAACTTGCACTTATTCACTAACTTCTCCCATATCTCTAGGGGATTTATTAGTTTGCACAATTTTTTATACCCAAGTTTTTTATGTTTATAATAAAAAAGATACTAAGAAGTCCTGCCCTTTCAACCACAGCATATTAAATTTCAGAACATCATAAAATTCATAAGATTCCATTTTATACTATTCTGATAAAATGTGGATCACAGATTCTCTAAGAGAGTTTGCGTATTCTGTACTGCTTCTTCATAAGTGGAATCATAGATGGTCGCATCTTAGTAACTTCTACAAAATATTTAATAATTTGGATCTGTGGTTTTCTCCTACTTAGGTGAACCTCTTCATTGGTGAACTTTATGGGTTAGCAGAGATAAGCCAGTGCAGTATTCTTGTGTCTATTTGTGTAAACACAACTGTGTAGTGAGTCACTAAAACAGTGCATGGTGGGAACACAGTCTCACAGGCTCATGGACAAAGCAGACACATTCAGCAAATGACCACTTTTCTACTTGCAAGCGTAAAGAGTCCAGAAAGGCAGATAACTTCTTTGTTACTTGTGAAACACAAAGAGCTCAAAAGGGCAGATGAAGAATTCCCTCGTGACCAGTCTAGGAGAGTGGCGGTAACCTGCTCCTGGTTTGGGGTCTACAGCATGCCCCACTTCATGCTGGAGAAAAGAGACAAATCTCTACTGCTTGATTGTAGTTTTTAATCCACCTTGGGGGGATAGGGATGGCCACTGAGAATTCCTGGGTTGATTAGCATCTGGAGCTGCTTGTTCCGGTTTCTGCATTTAAGATCTGACAGGAAATTTTTTATTAGACTTGACATCTCTCCTGGCTGGGAATGACACACAATAGGAAAGAAGGTGGGGGGAAGAGGACGGCTGGAGAATGGCTGCAAAACAGGTGTCTGTGACTTCCCTAAAAAACACTTAGTTTCCATCAGAAGCTGTATTAAACATTTGGTTAGAAAAGTAAAGGAATAATCTGAATATTATATCATGTATCAGCATTTTTTGCTGCTGTTGTTCTTCATCAGGAATAAGAAGTTGACTAATTTGATGCAGGATAGATTTTGTCTCTTGGGGCCAAAAACAAAAACAAGAGCTATCTGATGAATTTGTGCATTTGTAGATTTCTGAATATTAGCTGATTTGTTTACAAATCATCCCCCTGCTCTTAGGGTTACCTTTTTTTTTTTTTTTTGGTCTGAATTTGTAAGGAAACAAGTTAGCATGTTTAACATTAAAATGCCAAAACCAAAAATGCCTGCCATGTTTTTTTCATGTGTATGCATTGTTTACCCTGGGGATAAAGCTGGATTCTTGGAAGCCCCACTTGGTCTTCTATGAAGTGCAGTGGGGAGATTCAGTAAACAGTGAAACAATTAGCACATTAAGTCTTGTACCAAATATGCTAAAATATGTATTACTCTGGCGGTTTTTACAGCAAAGTATTCAATTTGGCCATTTTTAATACATTAAATGTTAGTAAATAGAATTTATGTTTCCTCAGTTGAAATGCTATTAGTGATTTATTAGCATGGATTCAACTATGCTATTACAAAATATTTAAAAGATATAAAATAGTATAAGAGAATATTATACTAATATATAGCCACCATAGAGATTTAACATATTATATTATGCTGCTATATTGGCATAGATGATTTTTGTTTTAAAAGTTGAACCTGTCCAATACACTTCCTGCTTACCAAAATCTTGTCTCCCTCCCAAGAGGTAACAATTATTCTCAAGTGGGTTATATCCTGACAATTAATGCTTTTTATTGTAAGTATCTCCAACAATATATATGGTTTAGCTGCTTTTAATATATTTGTATATGGCTTCATACTGTATGTATCATTTTACAACTTGCTTTTTTTCACGAAAAATTCTATTTTTGAAATTTTTACATATCTGACGCATGTGCATCTGGTTAATTCTTTACAGACTTTCATTATGTAAATAAACCATAGCTTATTAATTTATTATCCTAATGATAAAATGATTCACATTTACATATTTTCTAATTTTTCACAATAGCCAAAATGCTTAAATGTAAACAATTTTCCTAGAATATTTACTTGGAATAAAGTTTTTTGGTGATAGAGTTTGTGTATCTCTGTCTTTACATACTCAATGAATGGACTCAATTTTTTGTTTACATGAAGAGTTAAAATACTCAAAACGTTTCTGTAGCTCTATTTGGATGGGAAGGAGCACTACATCATTTCAAACCTGCAGTGTGGTCTGGTCAGAGTTTCTCCCATAAGGTGCATACGTTTAAACAAGATCAATTCTGAAGCTGTTTCATTCTAAGCAGTGAAAGCCTTTTGCTTAACACGGTGTTCTCTCCTAAATCATTGAGAAGATCAACTTATCAATCTAACTCTCAACCCCAGAGAAAATCGTCAAGAGAAATAAGTCTAGAAGGAGATCCTCAAACCAATAATGTCAGTGAAATGCTACCCACTTCATCAGCTTGTAAAACTGATATCCTTTTTACAGAATTCAGAAAAAGACAGTCATGATATGCTTTACCCTTTGGGTATATT
>JAQZBX010093672.1:0-12124 GCA_029593785.1 Cabassous unicinctus | reverse complement strand
TCCTTTATTCCCTTGAAAGATAGTTTCCACCCCCCTTTCCCAGCACACATAAAGCCAGGTCCACTAGCAGAGAGAGAGCTAGGAGGCTCTGGGTGCTGGCCCCACAGCTCTGGCCCAGTTGGGGTTGCCCTTGCCCTCACAGTGGTCCCTTGGCAACCCAGAGGCTGGGAGGGCCCACCTGGGCAAGTGCCTGGATGATGGCCAGGGTGCAGACTTCCAGGCTGGGGTACTGGGGCTCCTGCCAGCTGCTGGGTCCCCCATGCTGCTCTAATAAGGGAGACAAATAGAAATTCCCTCATCCATAGTTTTCAGACACATCTCTTAGAATTCCAGAGCTGGAAACATCCTATGGAACTGACTGGTTCCAGTGTCTTCCTTCAGGCGGCCAAGTTTCTTAGTCACTTATGACTAATCCCCATCATCATCATCATCATCATTATCATCATCACGTTTCTTTTGCACTTTTATTACACACCTGGCACTCTTCTACATGCTAGTGCTTCCTCAAGTCCGCCCATGAAGGCCCTTCAGACTTCCCCAAAACACTGCCCCAAAGGCCCCTATGTTGATGTGTGTACCTTCAACCTCTCTGGGGACGGATGGATGAGAGAACTCATGGTGGTGGTGTTGGGAAGGGACTCTGGGGTGTGGCCTCAAGGACAGGGTTATACCTCCCACCTACTTCCTTAGTGCCCAGTACTGGACATTCAGAAATTAATGTGGAGTGAATTAAGAGAGGAAGGGACAATTGAATAAACGACTCCTTCATAGCCTCCTGTATGGCAAAAATTATTGGGGTATTTGAGCTATTTCCCATTATTCCTTGTCTCGGGCCTCACCTAGTGCTTGGCTCATAGTAGGAGTGCAATAATATTTGTGGAATGAATAAATGGACACATGTAAATGAATAAGGATAATACTGGGACCTATGCCAGTGCAGGCAATGAAGTTCATTGTAGGTGCTCTGTAAAGTCTGGTGACTTAATTGATGAAATAATTAACAATATGCATCCCTCTTGGAAAATGACCAAAATTTTAAAAAGTAAAAGCTCCCAATATCATCCATTAATATTTACTGGTGGCTGATTTCTACAAATACATAACCATTGACTCCCTTTTCTTGAATTTCTCTGACAGCAAATTAAAACAAAAACCCAGTGGGGGGAAAGTAGTTTGAGTCTAAATTTTAAAAAACAACTCTAACTGTGAGCATTCAAGTAAGCTGCTGGGCCAAGAGAAGTCTGGCAGTAGGTTCCTGCAGAGGCTGAGGCTGTTGCAGAACAAGAGGATGGGGGCCAGGATAGGAGGCGGTCCATGGGGCCAGCCAGGCTGCTCTGGGAAAATACAGCTATCTCAGCCATACTCTCTGGGGATTCACTCTTTTTCTATTTTCAACATCATTATCCAACTTCCATATACTTTTACAGAATGCAAAGTCAATATTAGTACAGGTACTTTGAGAAACGAAGCCCATTTAATCTGATGAAATATGGCCCCCAGTGATGGATGATGTTTGGACAAGCCAACTTAATACAAAGTCAACATTTCATGGGACTCTCAGAGCAGGCTGCTTCATGTGCTTTATGTTGGCATCTTAGCCCCTGCTCAGCTTGATCTCCATCAGAGAGTCAAAGACTGTCTTATTTTGCCAGGGCTGCTATGACAAAATACCACACACTGGTTTGCTTAAACAACAGGAACTTTTTGGCTCATGGTTTTGCAGGCTCGAAGTCCAAAATGAAGGTGCTGGCAAAGCCATCTGTATTAGTCAGCCAAAGAGGTGCTGATGCAAAGTACCAGAAATCTGTTGGCTTTTATAAAGGGTATTTATTTGGGGTAGACGCTTACAGTCACAAGTCCCTAAAAAGTCCAATTCAGTTACTTCCTCAGCAAACTCTGTTGCCACATGTTGAAGCAAGATGACGGGCAATGTCTGTGAAGGTTCAGCCTTCCTCTTCCTCTTAAGGCTCCTTAGGTCCAGCTTCTTCTGATCTCAGCTGTAGGCTGGCATAAGGCTCATCTCTCTCCCCAGGCCTCATTTCTTTCTGGGCTCAGCTGCTCTGGTCTCTTCACAAGGTCAGCTGTAA
Organism: Cabassous unicinctus; assembly: GCA_029593785.1. Lineage (NCBI taxonomy): Eukaryota > Metazoa > Chordata > Mammalia > Cingulata > Chlamyphoridae > Cabassous > Cabassous unicinctus. The sequence goes on along the minus strand of JAQZBX010093672.1, from coordinate 10,037 downwards.
ACTGTGAATCTCATCTCTCTTCCCGGGCCGGAGCTGTCGCTCTTCCTCTGTTCTCTGTGTGAGTGTCCACCCACCAAGGGGGTGGGGACTCAACGCCCTACTGACGTGGCTGAATCAAAGCCCTAATCTTAATTTAATCACATAAATGTAACCTTTGAATTTAATACAATCAAAGGGTATCATGTCCAGAGGAACCAACCAGTTTACAAACATAAATATCTCTTTTTGGAATTCATAAAAATATCACACTGCCACACCATCCTTTCTCCAAAATCTGTAGCATTCGAGTGCTGGCTTTCTGGCAATCCTCCATCAGATGGCAATCTGTCTCCTTGTGTCTCTTCCTCTGGTTTCTACTTCTGTATCCAATTTCCTTTGCTTATAAGAACTTCAGCCATAGTGGATTAAGGACTGCTCTCACCTTAACTAATAACATCTTAAATGGTTCTATTTACAAATGGGCTCACACCTATGGGGACCAGAGGTTAGGACTTGAACATATCTTCTCTTGGGGAAATGATTCAATCCCCAACAAAGACATTAACAGGGGAGGCAGAGAAAGACACATCTTTAAGAAGCTTGGAGGTTAGAGAACCAAGCCTGAGAGGAGGAAGAGACTCCTGGCTGAGTAACCCTTGAGAACTTTCCCATCTGATTCTCGGAGGTGGCAGCTCCAAGTTCACTTCCCTCATCAAGTGCTAACCCCGTTCTTTTTATTTTTTGTAACTTTATTTTTAAAGAAGTTTTAGATTACAGAAAAGTTACATTAAAAATATAGGGGATTTCCATATACCCCACTCCCTTCCCCTCTCACATTTTCCACCAGTAACATCTTTCATTAGTGTGGTGCATTTGTTACAATTGATGAACAAATGTTGAAGCATTGCTACTAATGGTCTACAGTTTACATTATGGTTTACACTTTGTGCCATACAGTTTTATAGGTTTTGACAAAATGTGTAATGGCCTGTATCCATCATTAGAATATCATGCAGAACAATTCCAATGCCCCAAAAATGCCCATGTTACACCTATTCTTCCCTCCCCCTCCCCTCAGAACCTCTGGTGACCACTATCTTTATATCAATGTTATAAGCTCTTCCATTACTAGAATAATAATGTCTACTTTGGTCCATGCTAACCCCTGTTCTTGCTCTCTACCTCACCTCAAGGAGTGAACAGAGGAAGATTTTTTTGCTACCCTCCTCAGTAACCCCTTCCTTCCTCCTTTCCCTCTGGCCTAGGGTATTTTCTTTTAATGAAAGTCTTAGAGGAAAAGTGTTGATATGCAGAAGCAGAGGGTCCTTAACTTTAATATCACCTGTTTGTGAAAGAAGGGAGAGGGGTTCAACACCTCTGCCCACCACTCTCCCCCAGCTGTTTGCACCCGTCAGGCATCCTGAGGATACGGGCCATGGGCCCTCATTCTGCTTCTCAGGCAGCAGAGCCTCTGTGTGACTCCCACCCACCCAAGCTCATCCAGCTGCTAGGGAGTGACTCAGTGAAGACTTGGAATACTTTCTCTGAAATATTGCCATCTCACAGCAACACACTTCAGTCCTTCTCCTACCATTGTCATAATTTCTCATATTCCCACATGAAACCTGTACTATTTTTCAAAATTAGCTTTATTAAGCTACAATTTACATACATTAAAACTCACCCATTTTAAGTTACAGTTTGATGAGCTTGGATACATGAAAACAGAAGGTAACCCCCACTATAATCAAGATATAGGACATTTCCAGCACCCCAAAAAGTTCCCTCATGCCAATTTGCAGGTACTCCCTGGCCCCCACTCCTGACCCCTGACAACCACTTATCTTCTTTCTGTCCCTTTAGATATTCCTTTTCAATATTTCATATAAATGGAATCATACCACACAGTTTTTAAATGATGGCTTGGTAGTGTAATGCTTTTGAGATTTATCCAGGTTATTGCTTGTGTCAATAGTTCATTCCTTTTTATTGCTGAGTATGGATTTACCTCAATTTACTTATCCATTCACCAGTTGGACATTTGGGTTGTTTCCAGTTTGGGACTAGTATGAATAAAGAGGCTATGAACATTTGTGTCAACCTGTACTTTTAAAATATTTTTCTTTAAATCAACTTTTAAAAGAATTGAATGCAGTTAAAAATTGGATGTTATAGTGCTACCATAAATGGAAAATCTTTATAGCTTACCATAATCAACCGAGTAAAAACATAAAAAGGTTTAACAAAATGTTACAAAATTCTAGATCCTGTTGCCAGCTACCACTGTTCCCTAGGAAAAAAATCAGGGATGGGGATTTTTGTGCAAGTGATTTAGTGAGGAAGGGCTCTCAGGTGAAGGGAGGGACATAGAAAGAGGCTCAGTAAAGGTTCAACTGCAGCCTAGCCTCAGCCTGCTCCCATGGAGAGCTCTGGGACATAACTGGCACCACAGAGGTGAGCACCCTTGAAACAAGAGGGCTGGGCTTTTGTAACCCCGGATCAGTGCCTTTAGGGTGAGGGAGTAATCTCCCAGGTATATCCAGGTGAGGCAAGTCCCAAGAAAAGGGTGCAGCTGTAACTGTCAGCAGCCACCTCTCACAGGACCTGGGAGCTGAGTACATCCACTGGGTAAAGGGAATGTGGGCGGGGCCGGCAGCATCAATTACACCTGCCAAAGGCTTTGAACCTGAACCCTGCTATCTCTAGAAACTGAAAAGAAAGACTAGCAAATGTTAGAGAGATGCTAAAGACCAAATGGAGACTTTCCCCTTAATGCTATCCGATGACTGGAAAGAGAATTGAAAGGGGACTAGCTTTCTTACCCACTGATAAGCTTAATGTCCTGCCTGGTCTGTTTGCCACCTTACTCAGCTCAGGTGTCCCAGTCATGTGTCCTGCCCTAGGAAACAGTGCTGGGAGAATTTAAGCAGGGTCCAGCCACCACTTTGCCTACTCAGCCCCTGTGGTAAATTGAATCATGTAGCACCCCCAAAAAGACATGGTTTCAACCTTTATCTGCATTTCTGTGGGAGTGAACCCATTTGTAAATAGGACCCCTTGAAGATGTATTATCAATTAAGGTGTGGATTCATTTGTGCATAGGATCTTCTCAGATCCTTTTTAGGGTGGACTGAATCAGGGTGGACCTTCATCCATATGACTTGAGACCTTATAAAGAGAGGAAATTTGGATGCAGTCAGTCAGAAGAAGCCAGTGGTCAGTAGAAACTAGAAGTAGGAGAATGTAACAAGAGAGGTTGCCATGTGATGGAGGATGGCCAGAAAGCCATCACCAGAACATAACGGACTTTGGAGAATGTATGGCCCTGCTGACACTCTGATTCTGGACTTCTAGCCTCCAAATTGTGAACCAATAAATTCCAGTTGTTTAAACCAGCCAGTGTGTGGTACTTATCATAGCAGCCCTGGTAAACTAAGACAGCCCCTACTTTTCTCTGCAGTGCTCTTATTTTTTCAGCCATTTTATCTCTTGCAACTTTGGTCTACTAGAGACTCTGCCTGTTATTTTTCTCTCATGCCCATTCCCTGCTCTTCCATTGTTCTGTTTTATTTTGGAGGAACTACATGTACCAGGATCTCTTGTGAAGTTGCTCCAGGTAGCTTTGCCCAAATGGAAAAACCTGGTGGAAGATTGGAGTACAGGAGAGGGAAGAGTCGGGTATTTCTCCTCTCTTACTCTGTCTCGGGTGACACCATCAGTGGCTGTGGCTCCTCTGTGGCTCCAGCTCCCATATGGCAGCCCTTATAACCATGGTGCCAGCCCCCACAGGCAGTCCCTGACATGATTCTAGCTTCTCCCAGCTAGCATTGGCTCCTGGTCTCTAATCCCTCAGCTCTAGGATAAGAGACTTCCTGTTGTTGCTAAGCTCTATCTATTTAGGTGTGGTGAATTGTCCCAGGGTCACTATTCCCTGGTTAGCTTCTCAACTCCTCTATAATCTGTATAACCAATTCCTTGCATTAAATTCCCTCTGTTGTTGCTGGGAAGCAGATGTGCCCACCTACCACATGGGAGGTCCTGGGTTCAGTTCCTGGTGCCTCCTAAAGAAGATGAGCAAGACAGCAAGCTGATGCAATGGGCTGGTGCAACAAGCTGACACAAGATGATGCAATGAGATGATGCAACGAAGAGACACAATGAGGAAACATGAGAGAAACAACAAGCAAGGAGTTGAGGTGACTCAAATGATTGGGCACTGCTATCCCACATGGAAGGTCCCAGGTTCATTTCCCAGTGCCTCCTAAAAAGAAGATGAGCACACAATGAACAGACACAGAGAGCAGACAGCAAGCACAAACAACAGGGAAAGGGGGCAGGGGAAGAAATAAATAAAATAAATCTTTAAAAAAAAATTCCCTCTGTTGAAAGACGTAGAGTAGTTTCTAGATGCTGACTGATACAGAGAAGATGAAAGATAGCAATGAGCTAAACAGGTACTAAAAAGTCCAGTGACAAAGTCACCAATGAGAAGTTCTGCATAAACCAATCAGTTGTGAAGGTCATTTGGCTGTGAAAGTCATCCCAGGCCAAGGCCTCAGCTTTACCTATTTGAAAACCCATGTAGAAAACAGAAGGAGAAGGAGTAAACAATTACACACATGCCTGCAAAAATCCAAATGTGTGTCTCAAAAGTGCCCACCTTGGCCCACCTCTTCCCCTTGCCCCCGCTTCTCTGAGACCAGGCTAAGCAGGGGTTTTCCAGCCCCAGGGTTGACTTTCCAAAGGCCTGACTTGATTAGTGAGTCAGATAACTCCTTTCTGCTGACTCATTTAAAAAAGTCTTTGTTTCTCATGGGTCCAGTGGAACCAGGATGTAAAGAACCAGAGAGAGAGAGAGAGAGAGAGAGAGAGAGAGAGAGAGAGAGAGAGGAGGGAGGGAGGGAGGAAGGGCGCAATTACACAGTAACAGTGCAACTCAATTTAGAGCCACATAAATAGATGCTTTTATGAGACCTAATTCCCTCTGTTATTTCTGAGAATTGCCACTGAGAATTTGAAGGTTTCCACGTTCTTTCAATTGCAGGCAGGGAATTGCCCATCAGGTGGGAGAGTCAGAGCAGGAAGCAATCCCTGGGAGGAGGCTAAGGCCACAACTGGGACTCCAATGTCCACCAAGGGCTCTATGGTTATTTTCTCCTTGGAAATGGGCCATGATTAGAAAGGGACAAAAAAGCTCTGGGAAGGCAAGCCAAGGAGCATAAAAGCCTTGTGGAGGCCATGTTTTTGTGAGTGTCCTAAGACTTCCCAGGATTGACTCCAAGCCAAGCACACATGAGGATCTCCCCAAAGAAGGATCTAATGACTTGAAGTCTTCCCTTTTATGATATATTTATCATCTCCTTAAAAATAAACAATAATACTTTGTGAGTTTCTTACTGTATATGGATTTTATCCACAATCTGGGCAAAGACAACTTGACTTGTAGATTCAGATTCCTGCCAGCAGATCATCTTTCCTGGCTCCTGGTTTTCTGATGGGCAAGGCTAGTCAAAGACGAGTGATCTCAGAAGGATCTGCTGGCAGTGGGTAGCTGTAAAATAGCTCCAAGCAGGACTTACTGATGAGTGAAATGTGGAAAACATGTACAGGCATGGGTTTCAGCTACACAGAAACAAATGAGTAAAGCTGGGTTTAGTTTCTTTTCTATTTTTTAAAACAGCTTTATTGAGGTATAGTTTACATATCACACAATTCACCTATTTAAAGTGCACACTTCAATGGTTTTTAGTATAGTCACAGATATGTGCAACCACCATCACAATTTTAGAATATTTTCATAACTCCCATAGGAAACCTTATATGCTTTAGCTATCACTCCTCTAGGCCCCAACCCCACGCCCTGCTGCCCCGCCTTTCCCCCAGCCCTAGGCAACCACTAACTTTTCTGTTAATAGATTTTGCTATTCTAGACATTCCATATGAATGTGATCATGCAATGCATGGCCTTATGTGTCTGGTTTCTTTTATGTAGCCTATGTTTTCAAGGTTCATCAATATTGTAGCATATATCAGAACCTCATTTCTTTTTATGGCTGAATAATATCCCATTGTATGGCTATACTACATTTTGTTCATCCATTTATCTGTTTATGGACACTTGGGTTGCTTCCACATTTTGGCTATTGTGAATAATGCTGCTATGAACATTAGTATACAAATAACTGTTCGAGTCCCTGTATTCAATTATTTTGGATATATACCTAGCAGTGGAATTACTGGGTCATATGATAATTCTATGTTTAACTTTCTGAGGAAACTTCAAACTGTTTTCCACAGTGGCTGCACCATTTTACCTTCACCCCAACAATGTACAAGGGATCCTATATCTCCACATCCTTGCCAATGTGTGTTATTTTCAGTTTTGTTAATAGCCAATAGCAAAGTAGGTGTAAAGAGGGGTAACTAATTGTACTTTTATTTTGCATTTCTCTAGTGGCTAATGATGTAGAGCATCTTTTCATATACTTATTGGTCATTTGAATATCTTCTTTGGGGAATTGTCTATTCAAATCCTTGGCCCATTTTTACATTGGGTTGGCTGTCTTTTTGCTGAGTTGTAAGAAGTTTTATATATTATGGACATTAAACCCTTAAGAGGTATATGTTTTCCAAATATTTTATCTAATTCTATAGGATTTTTTCACTTTCTTGATAATGTCCTTTGATACACAAAAGTTTTAAATTATGATGTCCATTTTATCTATTTTTTTCTTTTGCTGCTTGTGCTTTTGGTGTAAAATCTAAAATCCATTGACTAATACAAGGTACAGAAGATATTTACCTCTGTTTTCACATAAGTTTTATAGTATTAGCTCTTAAATTTAGGTTGTTGTCCATTTTGAATTAAATTTTGTATGTGGTATGAGGTAGGGATCCACATTCATTCTTTTGCATGTGAATTTCCGGTTGTCCCAGCACCATTTGTTGAAGAGACTATTATTTTGCCATTGAGTGGACTTGGAACTCTGGTCGAGAATCAAGTGGCCATAGATATGTGCATTTATCTCTGGTTCTCAATTCTATTCCATTGGTCTATGTATCTATCCTTATGTCAAGATCATACTGCTTTAATTACTGTAGCTTTGTAGTAATTTTTGAAATCTGTAGTATAAGTCCTCCAACTTTATTCTTCTATTTCAAGATTGTTTTGGCTATTTGGGGACTCTTTACAGTTCCATATGAATTTGAAGATAAGCTTTTCAATTTCTGAAAGAAAGAAAAAGCTGCTGGAATTTTTTTTTTTTTTTTTGGAGGTACCGGGGATTGAACCCAAGACCTTATACATGGGAAGCAGGCACTCAACCACTTGAGCTACGTCCATTCCCAAGGCTGCTGGAGCTTTAATAGAGATTGTGTTGAAGTAATAGATCTCTTTAAGCAATACTGACACTTTTGTAATATTAAGTCTTCCAATCCATGAACACAGAAAGTCTTTCCATTTATTTAGGTCTTCTTTAATTTCTTTCTGCAGTATTTTGTAATTTTTAGTGTACAAGTCTTTCACCTCCTTGGATAAATTTATTCCTAGGTAATTTATTCTTTTAGTTATTATTGTAAATTTAATTGTTTTCTTGCTTTCCTATTCAGATTGTTCATTACTAGTGTATAGAAGCCCAATTGATTTCTGTGTTTATCTTGTATTTTGCAACTTTGCTGAATTTGTTTATTAGTTCTAGTAGTTTTCTTGTGGGCTCTTTGGGATTTTCTATATAGATGGGATGATGTCATCTACAAATAAGGATCACTTTACACTTTACTTCTTCCTTTTCAATTTGGGGGCTTTTATTTCTTTCTTTTGCTGATTGCTCTGGATAGAACTTCCAGGACAATGTTGAATAACAGTGGTGACACCAGGCATCCTTGTCTGGTTCCTGACCTTGGGAGTAAACTTTCAGTCTTTCAACATTGAATATGATATTTGGTGTGGGTTTTTCATAAGTGCCCTTTATCATGTTGAGAACGTTCCCTTCTATCTCTGGTTTTCTTAGCTTTTATCATGAAAGGATTGTTGGCTTTTGTCAAATGCCTCTTCTGCATCAATTCAGATAATCATATGTTTTTTCCCCCATGTTGAACCTCCCTTGCATTCCTGGAATAAATCTCACTTGGTCATGGTGTAAAATCCTTTTAATACTGGATTCAGTTTGAAGTATTTTGTTGGGAATTTTTGTATCCATAATCATAGGGGTTGGGGTCTGTAATTTTCTTTTCTTGTGATATCTTTATCTTGCTTTGGTATCAAGATAATAGTATTCTCATAGAATGAGTTAGGAAGGAATCCTTCCTTTTATATTGTTTGGAAGAGTTTGACAAGGACTGATTTGGTAGAATTTAACAGTGAAGCTATCTAGTCCTGGAGTTTTCTTTATTGGGAGTTTTTTTTTGTTTTGTTTTGTTTTTTTACTGGGAGGTCCCAGGGATCGAACCCAGGTCCCTCCGTATGGGATACGGATGCCCAACCATTTGAGCCACATCCACCTCCCTATTGGGAGGTTTTTAATTACTGATTCAAACTCTTTCCTTGTTGTAGGTCTATTGAGATGTTCTATTCCTTCCTGTATCAGATTAGATAATTTGTATGTTTCAAGGAATTTGTCAATTTCTTCCAGGCAGGTTTTCTAATTTGTTGGCATATAATTGTGCATAGTATCCTCCTTTAATCCTTTTTATTTCTGTAATATCAGTAGTAATGGCCCCAATTTCATTCCTGATTTTAGGTATTGGTCTCCTCTCTCTCTTTGTTTCTTCATAAGTCTGGCTAAAGATTTGCTTATTTTATTGATTTTTGAAAAAAAAACAACTTTTGGTTTCATTCATTCTCTCTATTTCTCTATTTCATTTATCTCTGCTCTAATCTTTACTATTTCCTTCCTTCTACTAACTTTGGGTTTAGTTTGCACTTATTCTAATTTCTTTTGGTGGAAAATTAGGTTACTGATTTCTGATCTTTCTTCTTTTTTTAACATAGGCACTTAGACCTACAAATTTCTTTCTGAGCACTGCTTTTCCTGCATCCCATGTATTTTGGTTTGTTGTGTTTTTGTTTTCATTTTCCTGAAGCTATACCTTACTTTCTCTTTTAATTTCTTCTTTAATCTATTGGTTGGTTAAGGGTATGTTGTTTAATTTTCAGAAATGTGAATTTTCTAGTTCTCCCTCTGTTAATCATTTCCAACTTCATTGCATTGTGGTCAGAGAAGACACATGTTATGATTTCAATATTTTTTAATTTATTAAGACTTGTTTTGTGACCTAACATATGATCTGTCCTGGTTTGTCTTTTGTGGACCCCAGAAAATTATGTTCTTAAGCAAACCCATACCTGTTCCTGTAAACACAGTGTAGGTAGGGACTTTTGATTAGATTCATTTAAGGGGGCTTTGATTAGAACACTTGATTAGATCACTTTAGGGCCTTTGATTGGACTACAACAGTGAGGCATGACCCAGGTGGGTCTCTGTCCTCTTACTGGGATTTTGTATAAACTGAGAACTGGAAGCAGAAACACATAGAGAAAGGAAACCACCATTTGATCCTGCCATGTGAGAGAGAGGACTTCAGGAATGACAGAGATCAGCCACTGTCTTGCCTTGCCAAGTGGCAGGACTCCAGGATCTGCCAGCAGCTGACCTTTGGTGAGAAAGCATCTCTGATGGTGCCTTGATTTGGACATTTCATGACCTCAGAACTGTAAACTTTTACCCCAAATCAATTCTCTATAAAAGCCAACCCAAGGAAGCGGATGTGGCTCAAGCAATTGGGCTCCAGTTTACCATATGGGAGGTCCCGGGTTCATTTCCCAGGGCCTCCTGGTGAAAGCGAGCTGGCCCGCACAGCAAGCTGGCGCAACAAAAAGAGACAAAGAGGAGAGACAATGAGAGACACAACAAACTGGGGAGCTGAGGTGGCTCAAGCAATTAAGTGCCTCTCTCCCACATCAAAGGTCCCAGGATTGGTTCCCAGTGCCTCCAAAAGAAAGAGAAGACAAGCAGACACAGAGAGCACACAGTGAATGGACACAGAAAGCAAGACAGTGA
>JAQZBX010093671.1:0-12123 GCA_029593785.1 Cabassous unicinctus | reverse complement strand
TATATACATATATACTTATATAGAACATATACACTTATATGTATAACATACTGGTTGCAATGTAAATTATATTCTCTATTGAAAGTCACTGGAAAAAAAAGTTTGAATAATTAATGACTGAGAACTTTACCCCCAAACATTTGCAGACACTATGCATATTCTGGTCATATTCTGGTTTGTCGAGATTTTTTTAGTTGTGAATAATAGAGAAACCCAATTTGTACTCGTTAAAACAAAAAGGAGGGGAGATTAGTTTTAAGAATAGAGGGCACCTTCCAGAACTAAGGAAGTCCAAATACAACTGGGCTTCACTAGAGACTGGAACTCCTAGCTGGAAGGCTACAAGTAACCCAGGCAGGCCTTTATCTCACTCTGCCATCTATGCTTCCCGGACAGGCCTGCTGAGTTCTTTCTATCCAGGCTGGCTTCCTGGGTTGTCAGCTCCCACAGGGAAGCCCAGGTTTACATGCTGCATGCCACAGTTATGGCCGCCTAAAAAGTTTGTCTGTCTCCATCTTATTATTATTATTATTGTTTTTACCCAATCTCTACCTCCCAAATGAGGAAAGCATCCTGTTTGGATCAGTTCAAATTAGATCTACCTTTGGTCCAATCAACTGTGGGTTGGAGAGGAAGGGGTAGAGTAGGAAAGCCAAATGGAACTATGGAATTCTACTCCTGAAGATCAGGGGCATTTGTCAGAGAAGAACAAATGGGCTGGACAGACACACTAAATGATCTTTGGTGCATGCTCTTAACTCTATCCTCTCCAGAAATTACTGGATCTCATATATTGAGCTTTAAGGGATTATGCAAGTGCCCAAAATAACTTTGAGTATTATAACCAAAGAGAGACTTTCTTGACAAAAGGAACTCAGTACATGCAATGGGCTCACAGGCAATTGAAATGCATCTTAGAAATGGCACATTGCCCTCATGTGACAATCTGACCGTGAAACACAACAGAAATGCAGGGAAACAACAACAAACCAAACACCATTAAATAAGTAATACGAAGTGATGTGCAACAAAAAGAATTAAGACTATTGCAAACACCAAAGAGAGATGACATTAGACTTACTTTGAAACACAAAATCTTGCTCTGCATGATGGCTTGATTTTCTGGGTTAAATCTAACAAAAGTATTTGCATGGTATGAGTGGTTTGGGTGTGGTGGTAGAAGCCTGGGGTGAGTCACATTGATGACCAATTGTGGTTTCTTTTTCTCTATCGTCAAATGTGGTTTACTCAGCATGTCGGCCTACTTTAAATACCTTCTGGATATGCTATAAGAAATAGTTATTAATGGGTGAAAGACATGATGAGAGAGGAAATGAGGGCTAGAGCTGGGACATATCTGTTGATTAAGGAAATTATGGCTGTCTTTTGTTTGGGAGGGTTGGATTAGGATATATAGAAGGATAAGAGAGTTAATTTGAAAACTTGTATTTCAAAAGAAAGGAATAATTCTTATAAGAAAACTTGCTTTCTAAGAAACACCTTGTCTTGGTAAATTCCAGGCAGAAACAACACATTAAAGAATACTCTAGTCTTGTTAAGCCTCTGATGCAGGCTGTTTCCTGTGGAAAGAACTGGGATGCTAGAATTTCTATAGTGAAAATTAACTCAATTAAATGATTTTATGAGTGGGAGAAGAATAGATGTTAGAGGAAAACAGTCCAGATTTTAAGAACATAACTTGATTTACAGAGACACTCTTGCCAGCCAGAATATTTTATTGTGTCACTCAGTTTTCTGTGTTGCTTCCAGGTCTGAGGGAGCAGTAATGAAAATATAACTATCCTTGGACAGAAACAGTACAGGACTTTGTGTTTAGTTTATTCATTACCATGTGCATATTATCCAAAACTTGCTTTCTTTGTTGCCTTGCAAATGCTGGAGTTGTTTTAAATAACCAGCCATTTTATCGGCACAGACCCAACAAAAGAAATAGCATATAAGGCCAAATCATGATGGAGATGATTCTAAGTTTGCTCAAAAAATTTAAACTTATTTAAATGAACAGAATATTGTGTGTTTCTTATCATATTTTGCCTATAGTAAAATTTATTTATATGGTAAGATTATTTTATCAAAAAGAATGCCAACTAGTTATTAATAAAACTACAAATCTATGTTTGCATGACAAAATAAGCTCTTTTGCTTTCATTGGGTCATTTTTATATTATTCCTCTGGGGAGATGTCTTTATCCTCTTTTTTTTTTTTGAGATACCAAGGGCCAGGGATTGAACCTGGGACTTCGTATGTGGGAAGCTGGCACTCAACCACTGAGCCACATCGGCTCCCTACCCTAACTCTTAAATGTTGATAACATGACATCAATACAATTTCTAAAGGTTGATTAAGCAGGCCAGTCTTTGTTTGATGTCACTCTAGGGCCCTAAAGTTTCTATAGGTTATTATTTCCTATAACAGCCCACCAGGGGAAGTTAAATGCAAAATGTGCTTCCAAGATGATAAATTCATTCTCTGGGGGCTGGAATTATTTTAATAGAACACTGAAAGACAGAAAACCACATTTCCAAAAGACAGTATAAATTTGTGGTTAAGTAGGGGTCTCTGGATGAAAACTCTCTGAGTAATAAGTGGTAGAACTATTTACCAGCTGTGTGAACATATTAGCTGGCTGGGTAGAATTGGGCAGGCTACCTGGCCTACATGTGCCTCAGTTTCTCATTTGTGAAATGGAACTAACCTTATACAGTTGTTACAAAAATTAACTGAGAAAATAAATGTAAAGTGTTTATCCTCGCACCAGACACATGGTAAATATAGTAATAAAACTACTACATTAGTCTTAGTTCAACTGAGACAAGGTGGGTGTGGTTACCATAATGGACAGCAAACTCAAAGCAGTAATGAAAATAGTGTGACTCACAGAGACCTATGGCATTGGCTAATAGATCATGGGGTACCTAGAAGTAAAATAGATGAGCAGTCCACTAAATTCTTACTTGATCTGTATAAGCAGAAGTGTTCTAGGGCAAGTGAACACGAGTCTAACAAGAATTACAAAAACAGAAGAGTCACATCCCCTTAATCAATTCCCAGACTTGAGACAGTTTACAGGCTCAGAGCCCCTTGAATGAAGGGAAGGCTGAGTCCCAATGGGGAAGGACCCTGTTATACTGCAAAAAATTTATAATGTTAATCTTCCTCCCAGCCTTCCCCAAAGAGACCTACAGCCTTTTACCAGGGTAACTGTGTACTGGGGAAAGGAACTTATCAGACATTTTGGGGATTATTAGACACTGGCTTGGAAGTGACATTAATTCCAGGAGACCCAAAATGTCACTGTGTCCACTAGTCAGAGTAGATGTTTATGGAGGTCAGGTGATGGATGGAGTTTTAGCTCAGGTCCATTTCGTAGTGGGTTTACTGGGTTCCTGGGCTCTTTCTATGGTTATTTTCCCAGTTTCAGAAAGCATAATTGGAGTAGAAATGCTTAGCAAGTAGCAAAATCCTCACATTGGTTCCCTGACTTTGGAATGAAGGCTACTATGGAAAGGCCATGTGGAAACCACTAGAACTGCCTCTGCCTACCAAAATAGTAAATTAAAAGCAATACTGGATTCTGGATTCCTTGAGGGATTGCAGAGATCAGTTCCACCATCAAGGACTTGAAGGATGCAGAGATTTTGATTCCCACCATATCCTCATTCAACTCTCCTGTTTGGCCTGTGCAGAAAACAGATGGATCTTGGAGGATGACAGTGGATTATCATAAACATAACCAGGTGGTGACTCCAATTATAGTTGCTGTTTCAGATGTGGTATTGTTGCTTGAATAAATCAATACAATTTGCTTAGCAAATCAATTGCTGTTAGTAAAGATCACCCAAAACAGTTTGCATTTGGCTGGCAAGGCCAGCAATACACCTTCATTGTCCTCCCTCAGGGGTACATTCAACTCTCCAGCCCCATGTCATAATCTAGACTGTAGGAACCTTGATCGTCTCTCCCTCCCACAACACATCATACTAGTCCATTATATTGATGATATCAAGTTGATTGGACCTAGTGAGCAGGAAGTAGCAACTACTCTAGACTTACCAGTCTAGTTGGCCTCTTTGGATTTTGGAGACAACATATTTTTCATTCGGGGGTGCTATGACCCAAAAAGCTGCAAGTTTTGAGTGGGACCAGTACAAGAAGAGGCTCTGCAATTGGTACAGGCTGTTGTGAAAGCTACTTTGCGACTGGGGCCATATGATCCAGCAAATCCAATGGTGCTGGAAGTGTCAGTGGCAAATAGAGATGCTGTCTGTAGCCTTTGACATGCCTCTATAAGAGAATCACAAGGCAGACCCTTAGGATTTTGGAGCAAAGCCTTGCCATCCTCTGTAGATAACAACTCTGCTTTTGAGAGACAGATTTTGGCCTTCCACTGGGCCTTAGTAGGGACTGAATGCTTAACCATGAGCCACCAAGTTACCATGAGACTTGAGTTGACTATCATGAACTGGATGTTGTCTGACCCAACAAGTCATAAATTTGGGTGTGTACAAAAGCATTCCATCATAAAATGGAAGCACTATATATGAGATAAGGCTCAAACATGTCCTGAAGTTACAAGTAAGTTACATAAGGAAGTGGCTCAAATGCCCATGGCCCCCCATGTCTGCTACATTACTTCTCTTTCCCAACCCACAGCTATGACCACTTGGGGAGTTCCTTATGATCAGTTGACTGAGGAAGAGAAAATTTGGGCCTGGTTTACAGATGGTTCTGATTGATATACAGATACCCCCCAAAAATGGACAGCTGTAGTAGTACAGGCTCTTTCTGGGACATTCCTGAAGGACAGTGGTGAAAGGAAATTCTCCCAGTGGGAGAAACTTTGAGCAGTGCACCTGGTTGTTCATTTTACTTGGAAGGAGAAATGGCTAGAGGTACATTTGTATTTTGACTCATGGGTTGTTACCAATGGTTTGGCTGGATTGTCACAGACTTGGAAGGAACATGATTGAAAAATTGGTGACAAAGAGGTTTGGGGAAGAGGTAGGTGGATAGACTTTTCTGAGTGGACAAAAAACTGGAAGATATTTGTATCCCACATGAATGCTCACCAGATGGTGACTTCAGCAGAGGAAGGTTTTTTTTTAGGAGGTACCAGGGATTGAACCCAGGACCTTGTACATGCAAAGCAGGCACTCAACTGCTGAGATACATCCATTCTGCCAGAGGAAGATTTTAATAATCAAGTGGATAAGATCCCGTTCTGTGGCTACTAGTCAGCCATTTTCCCCACCCACTCCACTCATCACCAAATGGGCTCCTGAAAAGAGTGGTCATGATGGTAGGGATGGAGGTTATACATGGGCTCAGCAACATGGACTTCCCCTCATCAAGGCCAACTTGGCTACAGCCACTGCCGAGGGCCCAATCTGCCAGCAGTAGATACCAACACTCAGTCCCTGATATGGACCATTCCTCAAGATGATCAACCTGCTACCACTTCCATCATGGAAGGGGAAACAATTTGTTTTAACTGGAATAGATGCATACTCCAGATATGGGCTTGCCCTCTCTTCACACCATCATAATATTCCATGCAGCATTACTTCTGATCAAGGAACCCACTTACAGCAAATGAGGCATGGGAATGGGCACATGCTCATGGATTTTACTGGTTTTATCATGTTCCCCATCATCCTGAAGCAGCTGGATTGATAGAATGGTGGAATGGCCTTTTGAAGACTCAGTTATGGTACTAATTAAGTTGCAATACCTTGCAGGGCTGGGGCAATGTTCTCCAGGAATCTGTGTATGCCTTAAATTAGCATGCACTATTTGGTGCTGTTTCTCCCATAGCCACATTTCACAGATCCATGATCAAGGGGTGGATATGGGAATGACACCACTCACTATTACCTCTAGTGATCCACTAGAATAACTTTTGCTTCCTGTCCCTGCAACCTTAAGCTCTGCTCGTCTACAGGTCTTAGTTCCAAAAGGAGGAATGCTTCCACCAGGAAATACAACTTGAAGTTAAGACTGCCACCTGGCCACTTTGGCTCCTCATGCCTCTGAATGAATTATGTACTGGCTGGGGTGAGTGATCCTGATTATCAAGGGGATAAAGGACTATTACTATACAATGGAGGAAAATAAGAGTTTGCCTGGAATACATGCAATCCCCTAGCCTGTCTTTTAGTACTACATGCCCTGTGATTAAAGACAATGGAAAACTGCAACAACCCAATCCAGACAGAATTACTAATGGCTCAGAAATTTCAGGAATGAAGGTTTGTGTCATCCTCCCAGGCAAAGAACCACATCCAGCTGAGGTGCTTGATGAGGGTAAAGAGAATATGGAATGGGTAGCAGAAGAAGGTTGTTATAAATATGAGCTACTATCATGTGACCAGTAACAGAAATGAGTACTATAATGGTTATGAATATTTCTTCCTCCTTTTGCTATAAGTATGTTTATGTGTGTGCACATATATACATAAAGCAAATATTTTTGTTTTCTTCCCTATCTTATCCCCTTATCATATGACACAAGTTGTATTAACTTCACATCATAATGTTTAAGTATAGGATATCAAGTTTAAGAGTAAATATTACCCAAGGACTCATACCCTATTCTGGGGAAAGTTAATGCCTTTATGGTTGTATGCAAACAATTGAGTATTGTTGGGTGAAAATATGAGTGTTATTGTTTTTATTTAGAGATTACGTATGGTTTAAGGAGATATGTTTGGGTGCCAAGTTGACAAGGGATGGACTGTGATAATTAAGTTCATGTGTCCCCTTGGCCAGGTAATGGTGTCCAGTTGTTTTGGTCACCTAGGCACTGGCCTGATTGTTACTGTGAGGATTTTTCATGGATTTAAATAATCAGTAAGTTGAATGCATCTATGACTGATTACATGTACAATCAATTGATGATTTCAGTAGTCAGAAGGGAGAATTTCCATCACTACTTTAGCTAGCCTGCTTCTGGGGAATTCAGCAAAAACCTTCATTGGATTTCCAAGCTTGTCACCTGCCCTGTAGAATTTGGACTTGCCCATCCCCACTGTCACATGAGACAATTTTTATAAAAATCTCACATTTACTATATATATAGGGTATATAGATCTTATTGGTTCTGTTTACCTAGAGAAGAATCCTGCCTAATACAATTGCTTTTAATAAATAAATAGAACAACCTAAATTTTATCAATAAGTTATTTATTAAATCAATTATGGTGCCTACAGGTATAAAAAAGAATGAGGAATCTACTTGTGTATTACTATGGAATGCTCTATAAGATATATTCAGTAAAAAGCAAAGTGTTGAGCAGTATGAAAAAAACTGCTATTTGGGTAAAAAGAGAGAAAAAAGACATATTTGTTTTATGCATAAAATATATTTGGAAAATGCATAAGAAATCAGTCAACTGTCTATTGGGGGAAACAGGGTTTCTGAAGGACAGGAATGGGAGGAAGAGTTTTCACTGTATGTCTTTTAAATTTTTTTGAATCTTATAATAAGTAAATGTTTTATGTACTTAAAAAATAAATAATTAAAAATATACTTAATCAGTCAAGAGATGATCTTACTTGTCCCTAATTTTGGTAGTAATTTGTAACATTGGCTTTGGTGGTATAAAAAAACAATTTCCTGAAGCTTAATATTTAGGTAGAAAGGCCAAATCTTTTCAACATAATATTAAACTAAAAATTTTCTTACTACTTTAAAATTTTTTCATGATTATCTTACCTGGGATTTGAACAACTGTTTGACATTGAAAAGGAAGAAATGAATCATGCTTAAAAATTTCAGGAGTTAATGAAAATTGTTAGTGATATTAGTGTCTGTAATCTCAAACTCATCTATATTAGCAAGAATCAGGAGTCTTGTGGGGCTCAGGAGGGAGAATGTGATACAGAACCTGTATATTCTGCTCTGGTGTTGCCCTTATTCCTTAGCTCGCAAGGCTTCCATATTCACAATAACAATCTTGCACAAATGGAGAAGTGGAGTCACAGGAAATGCCAGAGAAGAACTCTCTCTGTTTTGTTTCAGTTCTGACCCTGCTCAGAATCCAGCTGAAGCTGAACTCTCCAAGAGTGATGTGTTGTTGGATGTTTAATTTTGTATAATTTTGATCCTGCTGAATTTATTGAGATCTGCTTTGTGACCCAACATATGGTCTAACATGGAGAAGGATCCATTTGCACTGGAAAAGAATGCATATCATGCTGTTTTGGGGGTGCAATGTTCACTATATGTCTATTAGGTTTAGTTTATTTATCATATTATTCAAGCTCTCTGTTTCTTTATTGATCCTCTGCCCATATGGTCTATCCAAAACTGAGAGTGGTGTATTGAAGTCCCCAACCATTATTGTAGAAGCATCTATTAATATTTCCCCCTTCAGTTTTGTCAGTGTCTGCCTCATGTGATTTGGGGCATCTGACTAGGTGCATATACATTTGTGATTGTTATTGTTCCTGGTTAATTGCTCATTTTATTAATATGGAATGTCATTCCTTGTCTCTAATACCAGTTTTGCTTTTAAAGTCTGTTTCATCTGATATAAGTGTAGCTACTCCAGCTTTGTTTGTTGTTGTTGTTACTGCATGTGTAGCATATCTTTTTTCAGCCTTTCACTTTCAATCTATTGGTATTTTTGGGTCTAAGGTGAGTCTCTTGTATATGGCATATAGCTCATATTTTCTTATCTATTCTGCCAATCTGTGTCTTTTGATTGTAGAGTTTAATCCATTAACATTCAATGTTATTACTATAATGGCATTTCTTACTTCACCCATTTTGACCTTTGGGTTTTATTTGTCATATTTTATTTTCACCATGCTTTTTACACTTTTAGTTACTTTTGCTGATATAATCTTCTAGACTCTCTTCCAAGCCTCTCTCCTGTCTTTTCTTTTCAGGCTGTAGTACTCCTGTTAGTATTTCCTACAAAACCAGTCTCTTTGTTACAAACTCTGTCAATTTCTGTTTATCTGTGAATATTCTAAACTTGCCTTCATTTTTGAAAGACAATCCTGCTGGATATAAAATTCTTGGCTGGCAATTTTTCTCTTGAAGTATTTTAAATATATCACACCACTGCCTTCTTGCCTCCATGGTTTCTGATGAGAAATCAGCACTTAATCTTATTGGGTGTCCCTTGTATGTGATGCATCACTTTTCTCTTGCTGCTCTAAGAATTCTCCCTTTGTCTTTGGCATTTGACATTCTGAATAGCATGTATCTTGGAGTATTCAGATAGAAGTACGTTGTGCTTCTTGATTACAGATAGCTATGTCCTTCAATAGGGATGGGAAATTTTCTACCATTACTTCTTCAAATATTCCTTCTGCCCCTTTTCCCTTCTGGGACACCCATGACATGTATGTTTGCATGTCTCTTGCCATCATTTAGTTCCCTGAGACTGTTCAATTTTTTCCATTATTTTCTTCATCTGTTCTTTTGTATGTTCTCTTTTAAAGGCCATGTCTTGGGAAGCAGGTGTGGCTCAATGGATAGAGCCCCCGTTTACCATGCGGGAGACCCCGGGTTCGCTTCCCCGGCCTCCTTGTGAGAGCAGGCCGGCTGCGCGGCGCAGTGGGCTGATGCAGCGGGACCTCACAGCAAGGGGGAGATAAGCAGACACAGAAGAAACACACAGAGAATGGACACAGTAAAACACAAGCAGCAAGGGGGGGATAAATAAATAAATAAATAAATCTTTTAAAAAAATAAATAAATAAAGGCCATGTCTTCAAGCTCACCCATCCTTTCTTATGCCTCCTCAAATCTGCTGTTTTATGCCTCCAGTGTATTTTTAATTTCATTTATTTTGCCTTTCATTACCATAAGATCTGCTATTTTTCTATGTATACTTTCAAATTCTTCTTTGTGTTCACCCAGTGTCTTCTTAATATCCTTAATCTCTTTAGCCATCTCATTGAATTTATTAAGGATATTTGTTTGAACATCTATGATTAGCTGTCTCAACACCTTTATGTCATCTGTAGGCTTATCTTCTTTCTTTGACTGGGCCATATCTTCCTGTTTCTTGGTATGGATTGTAATTTTTTTTCTTTTTTGTCTTCTTTTTTCTTCTGGGGATTGTAATTTTTTGTTGGTTTCTTGGCATCTGGCTTACTAGATGTATTTATTCTGGGTGCAGTTTCTCTCTTTCATTTAGGACTGTCTTGCCCTTTCTCCCTTGCTGGTTGTGTAGTAGGAGCTGAGGATGTAGTTGGTGCTGTAAGCTGTGGAGGATGAAGCTGCCCGCATTGCCCCAGGAACCAATAAAGCTTCTCCCATCTTTATCCTCTGCCAGGGGTAGGAATGGAGCCACAGCTATCTGTAATAATCCAGGCTGTGCAGGCCAAGACCATCTGTAGTTGCCTAGAGAGAGACTGATGAAGCTTCATGCCCCTTCCTCCACTGGCTGGGTGAGGATGGAGCTGCATGTATGGGTAGCAAACTAAGCTGTGTGGGTCAAAACTGACTACAGTTGACCAGGTAGACTAATGCAGCTCCAGCCCCCTCCTCCCCTGCCAGGGGTAAGGATGGACTCTCTGGAGTGCCCAACAATCTAATCCATGTGGGCCAAAAGTGCCTGCAGTTGCCCTGAGAGGCTGAGGAAGTACTGTCCTTTCTGCCCTTTAAGGAGTGAGGATGGAACCACAGGCACCCAACAAACTAGTCTGTGCAGGCTGAAAGCACCTACCATTGCCCAGAGAAGCCGAAGAAACACAAGCCCCCCTCTTATCCTGTGGGGGGTGGGCAGGGATGGAATCAAAGACTCAACAAACCAGTTCATGCAGGCCAAAAGCACCTGCAGTTGCCCAGAGAGCCCGAGGAAACACAGCTCCCCTCTTATCCTATTGAGGGGTGGGGATGGAGTCCCAGGTGTCTGACTATCCAATCTGTGCCAGTTGAAAGCACCTGCAGTTGCCCAGAAAGGCTGGTGCAGGTCTTCCCAGCTTCCTCCCTGCCAGAGGTGGGGCTTGGGCCTAGGCTAGGGCTGCAATCCGATCAGGGTGGAAGGAAGTCAGTCCCTATCATTATTGTGATTTTCAATCAGCCCTGCTTCCCCTAAAGCCAGAGGTGGAGTTAAAATGGCAGCCACTGGCTTCTTTCCAATTTGGACAGGTTAAAAGTTTAGCTGTTCTTAGGATTATACTTTAGCCACCCACATTTACTAATCAGTAGCTGATGTCAGTGCTCAACCATTTCTTCCTTCCCTGTTTTTGGGAAATGGAGCTTCCAACTCCAGCCCCAGAATAGCTCCCAAGGTGGCTTGTGCTGCCAGTGGAGGATGGGCATCAGCCTCTGTGGTGTGGAGTGCTCTATTCACACATCTGCACTGTAGATGGGCAGTTTCCTTCTTCCATTCTTTCAAAGATGTTGCAGGATGCTCTTCTGGTCTTCTGGAGCCCTCAAACAGGTGCTTTAGATAGCTCTGGGTGATTACTAACTGCCCTGTAGGACAAGCTGACTTTAAGCTCCTTCCTCTGCCGCTATCATGCCCTTCCCTCCCCCTTAACACTTTTATTCAAAATGTTTCTTTTCTCTTGCTTTTCTGTTTTCTTTTCATTCTTACCAAATTCAACAAAACATTTTAATATTAAAGGAATCAGTTTAATAATCTGTGGATATCTGAGGAATTTTACTTTAATTTCTTTGCTTTTTTCCAAACAAAATGGTAGTTACTGATACTAAGCCATCAGTGCCATTAAAGGCAGTTACAGGAACTCTGCTGGGCATATTGTGGAATTAGAGAGAGCTATGGAAGGAAATGGGAAATGCCTGCATTTAAATAAGTTTTTGAGCCTAAAATTTGAATAATTTCCATTATTAAAAAATAAGGATGGCATTGTGAATACCAGATTTTTTTCTATTAGTAATAATTCCATTCATTGAGCACCATGATATGTCAGGAGTTTAACATGTTTTATTTAATTTAATTTCTATACCAACCTTTACACCAGGTCTTAGTACACTCATTATCAGATGAGGAAACAGGCTCAGAATGGTTGTCACACACCTTACATATGATGGGGTGAGGCTTTAAATAGTTAGTAATAGCTGAGAATGTACTATATACCATACCAGATCCAGTGGGAGTGCCTTTTATAATTTC
>JAQZBX010093670.1:0-12123 GCA_029593785.1 Cabassous unicinctus | reverse complement strand
TAGGAAATCTACTTAAACTCTTAGCCTTTCAGTTTTCTCATCTACAGAACAGGGATAGCATTATTTACTTTGTAAGGTTAATGTAAGGAAAAAATGAGATAAGCTATGTTAAGTACCTTGCATGATGGCTGGTATATTAGACACTTATCAAATGTAACTCTCATCCCTCATCTCTGCTTTTCATGTTTCTGACTTTGTGCCTCCTTTCTCATTCTACAAATCTCCCTGCCATCTATGACATCAATCATTTCTACGTTGATGAATTCCAAATCAACATCTTCAAGTCCAAGTTCTATTTCTCCCGAAGTTCCAAAAATCTACCAGACATAGGCACGTAAATGTACCACTATATTTATGTATTTCTTGCAGAGCAAGTTTGTTGGTGATAAATTATTTAAGTTTTTGTACACATGAAAAGGTCTTTATTTCACCTTCATCTTTGAAAGATATTTTTACTAGATACAGGATTTTAGTTTTTATTTCTCAGTGCTGTCTTCTCACTTACACGGTTTCCAACAAGAAATCCACTACCATCCATCCATTTTTCCCCCTCTGGCTGCTTTTATGATTTTCTCTTCATCACTGGTTTGGAGCAATTTGATTATGATGTACCTTAGTGTAGCTTTCTTCATGTTTCTTACACTTGGAGTTTGATGAGTTTCCTGGATCTGTGGGTTTATTGTTTTCATCAAATTTCAGTCATTATTTCTTTAAATGTCATTTCTGTCCCCAATTCCTTCATGGACTCAAATTTCATAGGCTTCTGGAAGTTGTCCCGTAACTCATTGATGCTTTCTTCATTTGATTTAATTCTCTTTTCTCTTTTTTCCTTTGTGTTTCATTTTGAATAGGTTCTATTGCTATGTCATCAAGTTCACTGATCTTTGTTCTGTAATGTCCAATTTACTATTATTCCCATCCAGAATATTTTTCATTTCTCACAATGTATTTTTCATCTTTAAAAGCTCAAATCAAGTCTTTTTGTATTTTCATATCACTGCTTAACTTATTGAACATAAGATATACAGTTATAATAACTATTTTGATCTTGCTTTTTGCTAATTCCAAATCTGTCTAAGTCCTTTTCGTTTTTTTAAACAGCACACATTTACTCTTTCACCATTCTGGGGACCAGAAGTGAGAAGTCAAAGTGTAGGTAGGGCTGCTCTCCCTCTGGGGGCTCCAGGGGAGACTCCGTCCCCTTGCTTCTTCCAGCTTCTTAAGGGCCCCCATCCCTTGGCTGGCGGTCCCTTCCTCCCATCACTCTGTCTCTGATTCCTACTCCCTGCTTCCCTGTTGTAAAGACTCTGTGATCAGGGTCCACCTGGACTACCCAGGATAATCACCCACCTCAGGAGCCTCCACTCATCTCAGCAAAGGCCCCTTTGTCATGTCAGGTAAGACTCACAGGTTCTGGGGATTAGGACTGCACACGTTTTGGGACCATTTTCTGCTGACTGGACTGTCCAAATTTGAGTTTCCACAGGATGGCAAAATTGTGGGAGCAAGATTTCAGAGGAGGTTTGGGAGGGAATGGGCCCTGGAGGAGGAGGAGGAAGAGCGAAGGGGCCTGTCTCTCCACAAAGGTTGTGTGTGTACAACCAGGAGAATAGTGACTGCCTTCTCCCAGACTTCTGGAAAGTTCACACTCACCATTTTAATGTTCAGTAGGAGAGTGTTAGAGGATTTTGCTTTTGTTTTTAAAAATCAGTTATCCCTGAATGCTGAAATTCTAGGACAACTCAAAAACACTAACTACTGTAAAGGTAAATACAAATCTGAAAAAATAAGAAACCCAAAATTCTATTGTTGAAACTTTTTCCTGGTGCCAAAAGAGAAAGAGAACCACCTCTCGTACCTCTCATTACTATTTCCCTTAGAAAACTTGAAATTTTAAGTGCTCTCCCCGACTTTCTGTGGTGGATGTAAATCTTTTTAGAAGCTGAAAGCCTCTAGCCAGTTTTGCGTCCCAGGAATGTCCTTTCTGACATCCTAGAGGTTTTCTGTGAAATGGGAACCTCAAGGAGGACTGACTCCTATCTGTCTCTGTGGGAGTTTTGCTCCAAGATGCAACTTCCTGCTTGTCTAAACATGTAAGTTTTTTTTTTTAAAGACAACTTGAATGCACTGGTTTCATATGCCTGGCTGTGTGAAAGGGTGAGCTTTCCTTCAGTCTGTGCAATGCCTGCGATGTGCTGCAGCCTGGCTTGATGTTTATTCAGTCCTAAACTTCTCTTTTGCTCCTACCTTTGTGGAGAGACTTCTCGGGCTGGCATGCCATGTTATTTTAATTATTTCTCCAATGCTACCATGGAGAAAAGCAAAGCATGGCAGTTTGTGTCACCTGTGAAACACATGCACAAGAGAAACTCGGTCTGTCTTTCATGAAGGTCGGTTATTTACATAATTGAAGGGGGGCCAGAAGCAAGCTCCCAGAGCTAGAAATTCCAGTTTACAAATTGAGAACAAAGCAAGATGGCATTTACTGTCTTATAATGGAAACACCCGGGAATAAAATCAATTCACACGACCCATTTCTCTCTCCGGGATTGCCTAGGAGCAGCACCTCTGGCGGGTTTCAGGGTCACAGCCCAGCATGGGGCTCACTCGCAGCTCACACAGCGGGAGGGGCGGGTAGGACACTGGGCAGAAGCAGTGCCTGCTTCCCAGTGTAGGCCAAAACAACCCAAGCCCACAGGCCGAGGGCACCGCTTCATTCAGGAAAGAGCTTTCTGAATTTGCTATAAGCAGAGTTGCTTATGATGACCTTCATGTTGGCCGTGCCATTTTCAGGGGCCACGTCCATGTCCTCTATTCAGCCAGCTCAGCTATTCTCGGGCCAGCATGACTCTGAGGGTGAGAACCTGCCTTCCTCTCACTCTCAAAACGGCATCTTCTAGCTCTGCCTTTAGCTGTTCCAGCCGGTGTCTGAGAAGGGCAGAGATGGCCAAGGCCTTGGGTTCTGATTCTCTCTGTCAGCTGCTCAAAGTGCCCCTGCCGAAGATGAGCTTGCTGTTGGGCGTTCCTTCCTTCCTTCCTTCCTTCCTTCCTTCCTTCCTTCCTTCCTTCCTTCCTTCCTTCCTTCCTTTCTTTCTTTCTTTCTTTCTTGGTTGTTTTAGAGGAGAGGGTAAATCTGATTCCTGTTACTCCAACTTGGCTGGAAGCTGGAAGACTATCTGTTTTGACTATATTTATTATTCTAAGGGTAATTTTCACTTAAAAATTTACAGCATATATATATATGACAAATAACTCAGTTCAGTTTACAAGTCATGTTCTACTTTTTTTTTTGAAGTTTGGGTAAATAACATTATTCATGTTATAGCAAGAACCTTTTTCATTTGCCCCATATTATATCTGAATTTCTTTTAGGAGTAACTTAATTATCCTTCAAAAAGAAATAAAAAATAAACAGATTTGTATCCTGAATAACTGCTCTGTAATGAAAAAACAAATGGCCATGAAGGCTGTGATAGAGATTATGCATGGACTTAGCAACATGGAATTCCACTCACCAAAGCTGACCTAACTACAGCCACCTCTGAGTGTCTAATCTACCAGTGGCAGAGACCAACAGTGTGTCGCCAATATGACAACATTCCCGGGTTGGGTCAGGATATCAATGGGGGAGAATGAATCAGTTAGGAGAAGAAAGATCATCATTCGAAGGATGTTGGTGTGGGATGTTGTGGGAGGTGTGGGAGGTGGGGAACATGGGAATCCCTGTAATTTCTGAGTAATAATTAGGTAATCTAAGCACCTTAAAAAAAAAATATATAAAATAACATTTATGTAAGAAAATGCACATATATGCATATGTATTTATATATCATTTTACAAATATTGGTGTGTACTGTGAAAAATCTTGATTTTTACAAACAATAAAATAATAATAATAATAATAAAAAGATATTGTATCTTCTTCTGGGGAAAGGATTAGCATGTTATCAATTGTATGTGGGATATTTGTTTTATGTTAGGCTGAAGCATGATTTTGTTATTGTTTATATTTCTATATTAAATACCATTTAAGAAGATGTATATGGATGTTAAGTTGTCAAGGACAAGGACTGACTGTAGTAGCTTTGTAATGTGTCAAATGAAAACCAGTTTTACTATTTCTGAAGCCACATGAAAATAAATCAACCCTCTCACACTTGCTTTCAAAAACAAAGTCGAGCTAGGCTACAAAGTAAAATCAGTGTATCCCTGAAGTCATGGAGTTTCATTTTGTAGGGGTTAGAATCATATTGGCTGTTAATGTGGGTCAATGTATGAAGAAACCGTGGTTCAAAAGCCAGCTGTAGAACATGTGCGGGAAAAATATACTCATCAGGACTCAAATATAATTTGTCTGGAATAGTATATTTAGATAGGTGTTGTTTATACTGATCTGTTTCTCATAGCAACAGGCATGGAATCCCTGGGTTTCTACAGCCAGAGTAAATTTTTAATAGTGTTACACATGAAGTGGCATAGAATCAATGGTTTTGTGCAACAAGGTATTCTTTTTCAGTTCAAATTCAATCTGGAGATAACTCTTCTTCCCAATTACAATTCCTTGTAATTCCACAGCTTGGAGCAGAAACCAGAGAGTTGATCAAGATAAAAATGGACACACAAAAGGGCTGCCATAGGAAGCAAATGGAGTAATTATTTTTATACTCCTGATTTTTTAAATTGAAGTATAATTTTATATTAATAAAATGCACATTTCTAAAATTTCAGTTCAATTTGTTTTGACAATTGTATGCATCTTTGAAACTACTAATGCAAACAAGATAGAGAACATTTCCATCACCCCTGAAAGTTCCCTCCTGCCTAGGTTTGAGAGATAAAATTTAGGATACTTAGCTAACTTTGAAATTCATGTAAACAACAAATAAACTTTTAGAATAAGTATGTCCTGAATATTGCATAAAAATAGTCATACAAAAATTATGCATTGTTTATTTGAAATTCAAATGTAACTTGGCATCCTCTACTTTTTAAATATATTTTTTATTTACTTTTAAAAGATACTTAGATTACATAAAATGTTACATAAAAAAATATAAGGTATTCCCATATGCCCTGCTCCCCACACTTCCCACTTGTCCCCACATTAACAACTTCTTTCATTAGTGTGGTACATTCATTGCAATTGATGAACCCATTTTGGAGCATTGCCACTAAGCATGGATTATAGTTTACATTGTACTTTATATTCCCACTCAATTCTGTAGGTTATGGCAGGATATATAATGACTTGTATCTGTTGTTGCAATGTCATTCAGGACAATCCCAAGTCCCAAAAATGCCCCCATATTATATCTCTTTTTCCCTCTCCCTGACTTCAGCACCTCCAGTGGCCACTGACTCCACATCAATGATATAGGTTCTTCCATTGCTAGAATCCCAATAAGTCTATAGTAGAATACCAGTAAGTCCACTCTAGTCCATATTTTAGTCCCCAATCCTGAGGATTCTAGGATGGTGGGCATCCTGTATTTTTATTTGCTAAAGTCCTGCTATTTTTCGGGTAATTCCACTCCCCAGAAGCAACCATTTTCTGACTTCTGTCTGCAGGTAACTTTTTAAAATTATAATGAAAATAAGTTCCTTTAAATATAATATATCTTTTTCTTAAAGTGAAGTTTGAGTAGTTGCTGCTTGAGTCTGAGGATATTTGTTATTCACATAAATGTATATTGAACATCTACTATGTGCAAGGCACCATTCTTGTCCCTGAAGATACAGCAGTTAATCAAATAGAATAAAGCAGTGAGCAAAACAGAGCAAAACAGCTCCATTTTTTATTTTTAAAAAGATATTTAGATTACATAAAGTTTACATAAAAAAATATAGGGGATTCCCATATGCCCTGCTCCCTACACCTCCCACATTTTCCCACATTAACAACATCCTTCATTAGTGTGGTACATTCATTACAATTAATGAACACATTTTGGAGCATTGCCACTAAGCATGGATTATAGTTTACATTTTAGTTTACACTCTCTTCCACACAATTCTGTAGGTTATGGCAAGATATAGAATGGCCTGTATCTGTCATTGCAATGTCATTCAGGATGATTCCAAGGTCCCAAAAATGTCACCGTATTACACCTGCTTTCCCTTTCCCTGACCTCAGAACCTCAAGTGGCCACTGCCTCCACATCAATGACATAAGTACTTCCATTGTTAGAATCGCAATAAGTCTATAGTAGAATATCAGTAAGTCTACTCTTGTCCATAGTTCATTCCCAAATCCTGAGGATTCTGGGATGGTGATGCCCACTCCACCTCTAATTGAAAGGGGGCTTCAGTCCCATTTGGCCAATGGATGGAACTCTCTTGCTTGCAGTTGTGGACTCTCTCAGTTCCTTGGTATGGTGGTTGTCCATCCTCACCTCCTTGTTAGTTGTCCTGGGTGAGTCCAATGAACTGGAGAGTAGGTGTTGCAATTCCGTTGAGGCTCAGGGCCCAGCTGGCACATGGACAGTCCAAAGATTCAAGGCTCTTGGATGTACACCTACCAACTCCAGCACCAACTGTAGGTTCATATAGAAGGGACAGAAGAGCCATGTGTAGGGAAACCATATCTGAGTCCAGTTCAAAACAGCTCCTTTTGGAATTCCATTCTGATACAGGAACAAGGCCAATAAACAAGAAAAATATTTGTATTTCATGTAGTGATAATAGCTAAGGAGGAAAATAAAGTATGAAATGGGTAAAGGAAATTAATTGGTAACTTGAAGGAAATAAAGGTTTTCTTTTTTCATAGAGAAATAGTACATTTTTATATAACCAAATCTATCTTTTTATTGGAATGTTGCTTAAGAAATCCAATCCAGGGCTAGTAAAAATATTCTCCCTTATTCTTTTCTAATCATAATAATTGTTTATTTAGGTCCAGAATCCACCTAAAATATAATTTTGTATATGGGGTGAATTAGGCATGCAAATTGTCCCAACACCACTTACTGAATGAGTCCTTCCTTTGCCCACTAATGTAAAATATTACGTTAATTGTTTACTAAATTCCATATATACATAACTTTGTTTCTGCATTTTTTACTCCATTTCATTGTATTATTTGTATAAATTTACTAATATCACATTGTTTTTATAACATTATTTTACAATATTTTTTATACCTAGTATGGGAATAGTCACTCATTTTTCATTTTAAAAATATGTGTTTTGGGTTAAGATTTTAAATTTTAGAATCCTGTCAAAATGTATAAAATACTGTTTTAATAATTGGCATTGCATTTTAAATTGATTTAAGGAGATTCAACTGTTTATTATTGATTTTTCCCATTTTTAATGTTTAATTTATATTCACTTCAATTAAAAATCATTATGTTTTTAGCACATGTAAGCCAAGCAGCTTAAATTTTGGCATGGCCTGTGACAGTGGGTAAGCCTATTTTCAACAGGTCTCACAAAGCTTTATTGTGGTATAATTCACACGCCACAAAATTCATCCTTGTAAAATGCCTTATTCACTGTTTCTTAAATATATTCTCAGAGTTGTGCAAATGTTGCCACTATCCAATTTTAGAACATTTTCACTATACTACAAAAAACCCTCTACCTGTTAGCAGTCCATTTCCCCTCCTGTCAGCCTGTGACAACCACTAATCTACTTTGCATCTCTATGGATTAGCCTATTGTGTAGGTTTCAGATGAGTTGAATCATATACCACTGGAGAGTTTTATTTCTCATCATCAATGAGTAATGGACACTGTGTCTGTGAGCTTCAATCTTGGTGAGTTTTGCCTTCCTGAGACTCTTTGTGTCTACTCAGCTCCCAGTGGAGGCTTGATCAGGTCTCTGACCCTGGAGGAAGGGTTAGGCAGAGACTCAGGTGAGCACGCTAAGCTTACTCTGCTCTGTGAAGACTCCTGCAGCCAGCTATTTGACCGGTTTGAATCTCACAGTGTCCTTCTCTCTGCCACTTTAGGCAGTAATGCTGATTAACAATACTAACAAATGTTTCATGAGCCCTTGCTTTGTGCTTAACTCCTTATGGGCATGCAATTTTCACAGCATCTTTGTGAGGTAGTTAATATTGTTTCCATCTTATTTAAGAGGAAAATTGTGCTCATGATTCACCAGAGGAGCCAGGATTTGGGGCTAGATTTGTCTAACTTCATTCATTTGTTGATAGATTCAATGAGTATTGAGTCTGTTCTTTGTTCCAGACCCTGTGTTGTACTTGGAAGATACATAGGTGAATAAGGCAGACAGGCCTCTATCCTTTTGGAATGGGATAAACAGACACAAAACAGATAATTAGTCATATAATTATATGATTTCAGGTAAATCCTGTAAAGTGAAATTTAAGGTGCCTATGTAGGTTATGTTGGGGGAATTTAACTGAGTTTGGGAGATGAGGCAAAGATTCCCATAGCAACTTAAGTTTAAAGTGAAACTTGTTAGATGAAGTGGAGGAGCCAGGTAAAGGAAAAGCCGGGAAGAGCATCTCAAGATGTAAAATTGATTCTAGAGGCAATAGGAAACCATTGATGAATTTTAAACAATGTAGTGTTGGGATCAGATTTAATTTTGAAAACAGATTACTCTGGAAAATGGATTTGAGGGGAATGAGGGGAGATACAGAGCGGCCAGTAAGTGGACTGCTACAATTGTCAATGTGAGAGATGATAGTGGCTTAGGCTGGAATTTTAGGGGTGGGTTATTGGAGCCATATTAAGGATATAGAAGTGGTATGACTTGATGATTAGATGTGGAGGTGAGGCAGAAGGAGATGTTAAGAATGGTTCCCAGGTTTCTGGGAAGTGCAGTTGGGAACATGTATTTACATTTGATGAATGTTTACCTAAATTATATAACTTTGAATTCTTAAAATGGTTCTGAGTTGTTTTCTGGAAGAATACCTTATTTAATCTAGTGTATCTAAAGAATTTGTAATTCAATTTCCTTATTTTCAGGGAATTTTAGGACTATTTCATTCATGTTAGTAATTATTTATCTAGATATAATCAGAACAGAGCTCCTTTAATATAAGAGGTTTATAATCTAATATATTACTACTATCTGGCCATAGGACAACATTATGCAGTCACATAATCAAAGGTGAAGGCATTTCTGAATTACAGACACAGAAACATACAGGCACAGAGAAAGAGTTTATAGCTTCAATTCAACAATTTTAGCCATGGGTCAAGAGCAAAGAGAAACAGAAAAACTCCCATTCCAGATATGAAATAGCTGTTCTCCTCCCAGACAGTGGAATTATTCACTGATTTAAGCTCAAAAATAGACAAACAAAAAGGCTGACAAACTAGATTTTCCATTGTTTCTCACCCAACAGAGACGAGATTTCTAGAAACCATGAATCTATTAAAGAGATCTCTATATGATCATACCAAAAAAACAAATTTCCAGCCAATGCTGCCAACAACGTGGAATGACCTCTTAATGTGCCCCCAAACAAGCAGAAACACTAAATAAGTAGACTGGAAAAATTAAAATGAGGAAACTAGAGAGTCAAAAGAGTTCTATTATATAATTCAGTACAGTTAATTACATTCACAAGGAATGTGGTTAAAAGAGGGGGACTTTTAGATTGTATGTATGTTACAAGAATAAAAAATTTAAAAAACCCCATAGGATTGTACAAGACAGTGAACCCTAATGTAAACCATGGAGTATAGTTAATATTGCAATTATAATAATAGTCTTTCTTCAATTGTAACAAATGTACTGCACTAATGCAAGGTATAAATAATAAGGTGGTATATGGGAACTATATTTTCTGCATGATTTCTCTGTAAACCTACAACTTTTCTAATAAAAGAGCTCTCTTGGTGCTTCAGATTCAACTAGGAGACCCAAGAAAAAGACATGCTTGGGATCTAACCATGCATGTGGTACACTTCACTGTCACCCAAGTTGGTGGGGCACTGGTAGTTGAATCAATTGGGCATATTGGTGTTTTTTCCAAAATGGTAATTAGATAATTTTCAAAACAGGGTAAAATCATGACCTTCATACAGATAAGAAAAGAACATGTGTTAAAAGATTCTATTTAACTCATGAGGGAGTGGGCAGATGTTATAAGAGATTCAAAACAGAATACAAAGAATAGACACAGGAATATTGAATGGCAGTATCAAAATGAATCTCTAAAAGGAAGGAAAAACTGATTTTATTATAGCGAAAGAGGGGAGACATTTGAAACTCTATATGACAAGACCCTGTGCATGTCTATCAGTGACCTCAACGTACAAAGGATGTAAAGGAGCTCAAATCCATGCAAATCTAGAATCAGATAACCTGGAGACGTGTCCTTTATACAAAGGGAAGTTTCCATTGAAGCACACATTTTTTTTTTTTAATGTCATGTACTTGGGAATGGCAGCGAGGAAAATGGGTGTGGGTGAAATCAGGCACTGGGCATCGTGGTTCTCCTGCAAAAGGCAGACCATGCAGTTCAAGGGAACTGTAGCACAACTAGTGAGGAGCCAAGGTGAGTCTGCTTCCTATGCCTATAGGACATCTGAAATATCTTTTTTTTTGCCAGATATGGGTTTGGTGGATTTTGCTCCCATCAGCCTGGCTCAGTTTTCTAGTTGGCTTGGGCCTCTCAGTCTCACCCAATGTAGCCCCTTACTCCAACCCCTCATTGGTCAGGGAGCAGCATTTTGTGACACATACACTTTGGTGTCCATTCAGCCCTGATTAGGTGTGGGCCTAGAAATATCCGTGATAGGAACCTGGTTACCCTAATGATTGAGCCCTCATTTTGAGGGAACTCTTAATTTTCTACTTCACGGCCAACATCTTTAGAGTTGGCGGGCAAAGAGGCTTGCAACAACTGCAGAAGGCACATCACTCCAGAACATGTGGAGATGGTAGTGGACAACGACCCAAAGCTCAGATGCTTCTTTAGGGATGTGATCATCACTCAGGTTAATGAGAATGCCCCGATCCAGGATTCACATGCAGTTGTAAGAAATAATGCAGAGAGATCCTGAGTACCCTTTACCCAGTTTCCCACAGTGGTAATATCTTGCAAACCTATAATACATTATCCCAACTAGGGCATTGAAATTGATAAAGTCAATATATGCAACATTTCCATCACCCACAAAGATCCCTCCACATCCGTCCTGACTCCACTTCCACCTTAAACCTTGGCAACCACTAATCTGTTTTCCATTTCTATAATTTTGTTGTTTCAAGGATGTTAAAGAAATAGAATGATATAGTTTATAAACTTTTGGGATTGCCTTTTCTTCACTCAGCATAATTCGGTGGAGATTCATCCAGGTTTTTGTATGTAGCAATAGTTCATTCTTTTTTATTGCTGAGTACTATTCCATGGTATGGATGTAACAGTTTGTTTAATCATTCACCCACAGAAAGACATATATGTTGTTTTCAGTTTCTGATTATTATGAATATTATGTGATGAGTATTTGCATACAGGTCTTTATGTGAACATAGGTTGTCACTTCTCTGGGATGAATGCTCAAGAGTGCAATTGCTGGATGGTATGGTAGCTGCATGTTCAAATTCAAAAGAAACTAGAAACTCTTTTCCAGAATGGCTGTACCATTCCCACCAACAATGCATGAGTAATCCAGTTTCTCTGCATCCTCTCCAGCATTTGGTGTTCTTACTCTTTTTTATTTAACCATTCTGATAGGTTTGTAATGATATCTTATTGCATTTTAAATTTGCATTTTTCTAATGACTAATGATGCTGATCATCTTTTCCTGTGTGTTTTTGTCATTTATATATCTTCTTCAGTGAAATGTCTCTTCATGTTTTTTGCCCATTTTTAAACTGGATTGCTTTTTATACATTTTTTGAAAGTTTTTATATATTCCAGATACTAGTCCCTTTTTCAGACATGTGGTTTATTTTCATCCTCTTAACATGGTCTTTCACAGAGTAATTGTTTTTAATTTTGATGAAGTCCAATATATCAATTTTTCCTTTTATAGATCATGTTTTTATTGACAAGTCTAAGAACTCTTTGTCTGGCCCCAGATCCCAAAGATTTTCTCCTATGTGTTTTTCTAAAAGTTTTATTGTTTTATATATTACATTTAATTTTTGCATAAAATGTGAGACTTCGGTAGCAGTTCTTTTTTTTTTT
>JAQZBX010093669.1:0-12126 GCA_029593785.1 Cabassous unicinctus | reverse complement strand
AAAGATTTATTTATTTATTTATCCCCCCCTTGCTGCTTGTGTTTTACTGTGTCCATTCGCTGTATGTTTCTTCCGTGTCTGCTTATCTCCCCCTTGCTGTGAGGTCCTGCTGCATCAGCCCACCACGCTGCGCAGCCGTCCTGCTCTCACAAGGAGGCCCCGGGAAGCGAACCCGGGGCCTCCCATATGGTAAACGGGAGCTCTATCCATTGAGCCACACCCGCTTCCCCTTACTAAACTTCTTACACACAGAAGACTACTGAACTGTAACCCAGGTGCCTTCCCTTGTAATTACCAAGGGTCTTGTAAACGTGACCCTACCCCTCACCCTGCTTTTTTATAACTTAGTGGTCTTATGACCCTTCTAACAGCCCCTCATGGTTATTAATGAGGAAACCTGAGTCCTTCCACCCCAGTTCTGGTTTTTCTTCTCCTAGATAAAACCAGTTCCAGTCAGAACTGGCCCTCTAGATATGTGCAGTAATACAGAGCCTTCACCTACAATAACCTACAC
This sequence comes from Cabassous unicinctus, assembly GCA_029593785.1. Lineage (NCBI taxonomy): Eukaryota > Metazoa > Chordata > Mammalia > Cingulata > Chlamyphoridae > Cabassous > Cabassous unicinctus. Next base: position 11,612 of record JAQZBX010093669.1, on the reverse strand, counting down.
CTCATTATAGTACTAAAAATCACATCCATCATCATGTCAAGGCTGCCCATGTGTCCTATGACTAAGCATGCAACCTGTCTGTGCATGCTCAAATGAAAAGTCCACCCCAGATTCTGTCACCTCAGACCACTGTACTAATTACCATAACCACACCTTTTACCAGACTGCTATAAGACCCTCAAAGTCTTTCCAGTTTGGACAGATCTGAGGGTTTGCCTCCTGCCTCCTTCCACAGTGGCTCTGTAATAAAGCTCTTTCTCTCTTTGAAACCCCAGTGTCACAAATTGGCTTTTGTGTGCATCAGGCAGCAAACCTGGATCGGCAACAAAACTGTTAGCTGTTTATCTAAAATTCAAATTTAAATGAGTGTCCTGCTATTTTTTTTTTTTTTTTGTAAATCTGGCAACCCTAGCTGAAAGCTTCCCCTTGGAAATGATACTCAACATTTTGGTTCACATTTTGATTGTCAAAGCAAATCACATGGCCCGACCTAACTCCAGTTGGGCAGGAAAGTTCAATCCTACTCCATGCCTGTGAGCAGCACAGGATATATTTGGTGAAGACTTGGCTTAAAGGAACCTCTAAGTTCACATTTTCAATGTGGTCATAGATTCTTTCAGGGTTTCTTTCCTTATTTTATATGAAGTGATAATATCATTGATGGCTAACCTTGTATAGTGAGATGCTTTGCAAACTTTTGGTCATTTTTCCAAATTTTCCTTGAGTCAGGTGAAAATAAATAGCACCTATTTGGGGAATACTTCCATACTGATAAGACCCATAATTTGGGGGCAGAGGTTTGTTCTTACTTGTTCTGCTGCTTGAGCCATTGAAGTTGTCTACTCTAATTCTGGCTAAAAGGAAAGGCTATACCTCTTTAATACTTGTTAAACCAATCAGGCAGCTTTGACTGCAGCTGCAAAACTCTTCAGGAATCTTTAGGCATGGTTGAACATTTATAATGTTTTGGTTGCTAAATAGGAAAAAAAGTAATTTTTCTTATTGAATTAAGATTCTTAGCCTCAATTACAGTAATAAATTTCATGGTGTTTTTCAAAAGTAGGAGAAAATCTCGTTTGTTATAATACAAGTTGATTAGGAAACAAAAAAAATTTTACTACTTGATTATATAACATTTTGAGGGGTCAGAGTTTCTCTTTCTTTTGAGGTAAAATTTACATACACAAAAAGTTTACATTTACACATCTTAGGCATACCATTTTTTTTCCTAAATTTATTTATTTATTTATTTTACTATTTTAGGTATACCATTTAATGAATTTTGAGCAATGCATGCACCTGTGTAATCCAAACTCTTATCAACATACAGAACATTACCATGCCAAGAAAGTTCCCTCACGTCCCTTCCCATCATCCCTGCCCCCTACAGTCCTAGAGGCAACCATGGTTCTGATTTTTTTTTCCAACATAAATGAGTTCTGCCTCTTCTCGAACTTCATTGATTCTAGAACATTATTTTATTCTGTGTCCTTAAACCACATTGACAGGGATGCATTATGTGTCAGACACTGATGCCCAGATTTGTATATAAAATCTCTCTCTGGTATAAGAAATTACAACCAGAGTTTCCTCGGTGGACTCCAGAATCTCTAGCAATTCATGCCCAGGTGGTTTCTTAGCTTTCCCTGGTTTGTTCTTGGTGGTTATCTCAGTAACATCCCCACACCCAGATTCATAGCCCCACACACAAAGGCACAAGGCTATTTGTATTGGAATCTTTCTTCCACTATTTCAGATTTGTAAAGCTACCTCCTGCTGCTAATATCTGTACTAGACTCTTATTTTCAAAGGAAAACTCCTGTGACCATTCAAACAGGATTTCTCTAAGCAGCGTCTAAGCTGGTAGGAACTTTTCTTTCCTCTCTTTTCCCCTTTTCTATAATTAATAATCGTCTTTGCCCTGGGCTAAATTCAGCAGGTAAACATTACTCCCAAAGGGCTTCCTCCTTTCCAGCCCCCAGTTGAGAATGCCCTGTTTTAATGCTAACAACACTACTTGGTACTAACAAATAAGCGGTGATGGAGATGATGCCTCAGTTTCCATCCTGCTCCTTTGCTCAAGGCTTCTCCTCCACCACAGGTACCAACCTCACTTTTTGCAAAATTACAGAGTACAATGTCTATTTCTTGCACATGGGCAATATCTTAGTCCCAGGAGTCAACCTCCCTGAGATAATACTAGGTGTCTTCTTACCAAGTACTCCCTTCCCATGCTAGTCCACTCTTGTTATGAGACATTCAGTTATGCAAAACCAGGCCCGTATGGGCTGCACACACATGGCTACATTATTTACACAACACCAGATGGCCAAGTGTGTGGCATCCTCAGCTATCTGGAATTCTCGGGGTGAGTGAGCCCGGATGGCAAAATTTTCCAGATGGGTGAGGGCTAATCCCTTTAAACACAAGACTATTTGAAAGTTTAATTACAAATAATAATGAATATCAATTACTGTGCTCACCTGGCACAGGGAAACTCTCAAGCTCTGTATAAGCGACTCCAGGCAATTGTACATTTTGTTTCTTGTTCCTTCTATTCCTGATGCTTGCCAAACCTAACATCTTCACCTCCCTTCTTAATCCCATCTCCCCCCAATGCTTTTAAAAACATATTCTAACTTCTATTTAATCTCTCTTTAACCTATTTACAAACAACCCTGTTCAAGTCTTCCCAATCCTAAATGGAAAAACATCCATCCTCCAACCTTGATACAATTCCCTGAAGCTATCAGATCCTCTCCCTCCTCCACATCATCACCCAACACTGTAGTCTCAATCCAGATGCACATTAGAATCACCTGGGGAGCTTTTGAAAAGTGGCAATGCCATCCTTAGCAATCAGAAAACTGAAATTAAAGTAAAGGAGCAATCTCACTTTCACCCATCAAACTGGCAAAAAGTTAAAGACTGAGTAACACTTTTTGCTGATGGAGATGTAGAGGGTCCCCTTTGCTAAAAAGAATGCTTGCAGGGGAAGCGGATGTGGCTCAAGTGATTGGGCTCCCATCTACCACATGGGAGGTCCTGGGTTCAGTTTCTGGTGCCTCCTGGAGAAGGTGAGCTGGTGTGACAGGCAGGCGCGGTGAGCTGATGCAACAAGATGACACAACAAAGCGACACGAAGAGGAAAGACAATGAGAGACACAACAAAGCAGGGAGCTGAGATGGCTCAAGCGATTGAGCACCTCTCTCCCACATGGGAGGTCCCAAGTTCAGTTCCTGGTGCCCCCTAAAGAGAAGATGAGCAGATACAGGGAGCACACAGCAAATGGACACAGAAAGCAGACAGCGACTGCAAACAACAAGGGGGCAGGGAATAAATAAATAAAATAAATCTTTAAAAACAAAAAAGAATGCTTGCACATCACTGATTGAAATGTGAACTGAAGCCCTTTTATAAAGTAACTGGCTATGTATCTTACATTTTAAAATACTTATTTCTTCAACCACTTTGAAAACTGTTTAGCAGTTTCTTATAGTTAAACACACATTTACCATATGACCCAGCAATGCCATGCCTAGGTGTCTACTCAAGGGAAATGACAGAAGGATCACCAAAAACCTATACAAGAATGTTCACAGCAGCTTTGTTCATAATACCCCCAAATTAGAACAGCCCAAATGTCCATCAGAAGGAGAACAGATAAAACCAATTGTGGTATTTTCATACAATGAAACACTACTCTGCAATATAAAGGAGCAAACAACTGATGCAATACAAAAACATGGATGAATCTCAAAAACATGCTGAGCACAGTAAGTCAGACACAGTGAAGTAAGAGGAAGATGACATCAGAGTAGGTAGGCACGGCTCAACTCTCTGACAAAAACAACAGAGGAAGAGCAAAAAGCTGTCTGAGGGAGCTGCTCTGGGGAGCTGCCGACCAGGAGAGTGCTACACGTCCTCCAGGGACTGAGGGACAGAGAGACAAAGAAGAAGGCTAAAGGAAAACCACAAGTTACTAACCCCCACAGCCAGGAACAGCACCCATCCCCCACCCTCAAGACAACAGCCTGGATAAAACCAGCGACTGACTCCAGCCAACTGAGAAGGGAAGAGACCTCTTCCTCCCTGGGAAGAGGGAGGATGTAGTATGGGCAGAGAGTGGCTTCTCTTCAATGAATTTGGTCAGCAGAGCCCACTTTGAATTTGGCTCTGGCCAGACTACAATGACCAAAAACTTCCCAACCCTTATGAAAGACATAAATATCAATATCTGAGGACAATGCACCACAAACAGAATAAATCCAAACAGACCTCCTCTGAGACACCTACTTTCAGAATGACAAATACCAGAGATAAAAAGAAGATTCTGAAAGCAGCAAGAGAAAAGCAATGCATCACCTACAAGGGAACCTCAATAAGACTAACTATCGATCTCTCATCAGAAACCATGGAGATGAGAAGAAAGTGCTATAATGTACTTAAGGTATTGAAAGAGAAAAACTGCCAGCCAAGAATTCTGTATTTGGCAAAACTGTCCTTCAAAAATGAAGGTGAGTTTAAAGTCTTCACAGACAAATAAAAACTGAAGGATTATGTCACTAAAAGACCAGATTTACAAGACATACTAATGGGAGTGCTGCAGCCTGAAAGAAAAAAACAAGAGCGAGAGACTTGGAGAAGAGTATAGAAATGTAGATTATTAGTAAGGGTAACTTAAAGGGTAAAAAGGTAGAAACAAACAGTAAGATATGACAACGGGAAGCCAAAGAATAAAATGGACAAACTAAGTCATGCCTTTACAGTAATAACATTACTGAACATTAATGGATTCAATTCACAATCAAAACACTCACTAATTGAGTTAATTGTGTTGAACCACCTTGTATATCTCGGATAAAATCCATTTGATTGTGTGTTTTAAAAAATTATTTTTTATAAAATATAGAAAAATATAAGCCATCTTATAAGCTGTCTAACAAGAGCCCTTAATGCTTACATTAATAAAAAGAAAGAGCTAAAATACATGACCTAACTACACAGCTAAAGGAACTAGAAAAAGAACAGCAAACAAATCCCAAACCAAGCTGAAGGACAGAAATAATAAAGATCAGAGCAGAAATAAATGAAATTGAGAACAAAAGTACCTTGCCAGTGGGCCCTATTTTGGAGATTGTGCTCCCGAGTGTGACAGAGATGGACTCAGATATGACTTCCCTACACATGCCTCTTCTGTCGCTTTTATTTGGACCTATAGTTGTTGCTGGAGTTCGTAGGTGTATGCCCAAGAGACTTGAATCTTTGGGCTGTCCATGTGCCAGCTGGGCCCTGAGCCTCAGCAGAGTTGCAACACCTACTCTCCAGTTTATTGGACTCACCCAGGACAACTCACAAGGAGGTGAGGATGGACAACCACCACACCAAGGAACCAAGAGCGTCTACAACTGCAAGCAAGAGACTCCCATCCATCAGCCATATGGGATCAAAGTCCCCTCTCAGTTAGAGGTGGAATGGGCATCATCACCATCCCAGAAGCCTCAGGATTGAGGAATAAAATATGGACTAGAGTAGACTTACTGGTATTCTACTATAGACTTATTGTGATTCTAGCAATGGAAGAAATTATATCATTGATGTGGAGACAGTGGCCACTGGAGGTGATGGAGTCAGGGAGAGGGAAAAAGAGGTGTAATATGGGGGCATTTTTAGGACTTAGAATTGATCTGGATGACATTGCGGTGACAGATATAGGCCATAATATATCCTGCTGTAGCCTACAGAATTGAGTGGGAGAGAGTGTAAACTACAAGGTAAACTATAGTACATGCCTAGTGGCAATGCTCCAAAATGTGTTCATCAATTGCAATGAATGTACCACATTAATAAAAGAAGTTGTTAATGTGGGGAAAAGTGGGAGGTCTGGGGAGTGGGGCATATGGGAATTCCTTATATTTTTTTATGTAACATTTTATGTAATCTAAGTATCTTTTAAAAATAAATAAAAATTTTTTTTTAAAAAAGAAGATATATCAATAGTTGATAGATGATAAAGCAAATGTGACAATATGTTAACAATTGGTAAACCTAGGCAAAGTCCATTTGGATGTTCATTTCATTGTACTACTTTTATAACTCTTCTGCAGGTTTAAATTTTTTTTGTTTCCTGTATTTTTAAAACTGCAAATAAATGACTCCTAAACCATGTTTACATTAAAAAAAAAAAAAAATAGAGAGAATCAACAAAACCAAAAGTTGGTTCTTTGAGAAGATAAACAAGATCTACAAACCCTTAGCTAGTCTGACAAGGAAAAAAGAGAGAAGATACAAATAAACAAAATCAGAAATGAGAATGGGGACATTACCACTGACCCCACAGAAATAAGAGCGATCATAAGACGATCCTATGAATAACTGTATGCCAACAAACTACACAACGTAGATGAAATGGACAAAATTCCTAGAAATACACAAACAACCTACACTGACCATAGAAGAAACAGTGGACCTCAACAAACCAATCACAAGTAAAGAGATTGAAACAGTCATCAAAAACCTCCCCAAAATGAAAAGCCCAGGAACAGATGGCTTCACAGGTGAATTTTACCAATCATTCAAAGATGATCTAATACCAATCTTGCTCAAGCTCTTCCAAAAAACAGAACAGGAAGGAATGCTACCAAACTCACTCTATGAAGCCAACATCACTCTAATACCAAAACCAGATAAAGATAGTACAAAAAAGAAAATTACAGACCAATTTCTCTAATGAATATAGATGCAAACATCCTCAACAAAATATTTGCAAACTGAATTCAAAGGCACATTAAAAGAATTATAAACCACAATCAAATGGGTTTTATCCCAGACATAAAAGCGTGGTTCAACGCAAGAAAATCAATTATTGTAATAAACCACATGAATAAATTGAAGAAGAAAAATCAAATGATCCTCTCGATTGATGCAGAAAAGGCATTTGACAAATACAGCATCCTTTCTTGATAAAAACACTACAAAAGATAAGAATAGAAGGAAGCTTTCTCAATATGGTAAAATGCATATATATAAAAACCTACAGCTAGCATTGTACTCAATGGTGAAAGACTGAACACTTTGCTGCTAAGATCGGGAACAAGACGAGGGTGCCCACTGTCACGACTGTTATTTAATATTGTGCTAGAAGTTCTAGCTAGAGAAATTAGGCAAGATAAAGAAATAAAAGGCACTCAAATAGGAAAGGAAGAAGTAAAATTATCACTATTTTCTGATGATATGATCCTGTATCTAGAAAATCCCGAAATATCCACAAAAAAGCTACTAGAACTAATACATGAGTTCAGCAAAGTGGCGGAATACAAGATTAATATGCAAAAAACCAGTAGCGTTTCTATACACTACCAATGCGCAATCTGAGGAAGAAGTTAGGGAAAAAATCCATTTATAATTGCAACTAAAAGAATCAAATATCTAGGAATAAACTTAACCAAGGACAAATTAGACCTTTATTCAGAAAACTACAAAATACTGCTAAAAGAAGACCTAAACAAATGGAAAGACATTCGGTGTTTATGAATTGGAAGGCTAAATATTGTTAAAATGTCAATCCTACCAAAATTGATTTACAGATTCAATGTAATCCCAATAAAAATCCCAACAGCCTTTTTTGCAGAAATGGAAAAGCCAATTATCAAACTTATTAGGAAGGGTAAGGGGTCCCAAAAAGCCAAAAACGTCTTAAAAAAAGAACAAAGGTGGAGGACTCTCACTTCCTGACTTTAAAGCATATTGCTTAGCTACAGTAGTAAAAATAGTATGGTACTGGCATAAAGATAGACAGATTGACCAATGGCACCAAATCGCGAACTCAGAAATACACCCTCACTTCTATAGTCAGTGATTTTTGACAAGGATGTCAGGTCTACCCAGCTGGGCCAGAACTGTCTATTCAACAAATGGTGCTGGGAGAATTGAATATCCATAAACAAAAGAAAGAAACAGGACCCCTATCTCACACCTTATACAAAAATTAACTCAAAATGGATCAAGAACCTAAATATAAAAGCTACAACCATAAAACTCCTAGAAGAAAATGTAGGAAAACATTTTTAAGATCTTGTGATAGGCAGTAGTTTCTTAAACCTTATACCCAAAGCACGAGCAATTAAAGAAAAACAGATAAATGGGACCTCCTCAAAATTAAACACTTATTTTCTTCAAAAGACTTTGTCAAGGAAGTTAAAAGGCAGCCTACTCAATGGGAGAAAATATTTGGAAACCATATATCTAATAAGGTTTTAAATCCATGTTATACAAAGAGATCATTCAACCCAAAGATAAAAAGACAAGGAACCCAATTAAAAAATGGGCAAAAGACTTGAATAGACATTTTTCCAAAGAGGAAATACCAATAGCCAAAAAGCACAGGAAAAAATGTTCATTATCACTAGTTTTTGGGGAAATGTAGATCAAAACTACAATGAGATACCATTTCACACCTTATAGAATAGTCATTTAAAACCAAAACAAACAAACAAACAAACAAAAAAAAACCCCAGGAAGCTATAGGTGCTGGAGAGGAGGTAGAGAAATAGGAACACTCCTCCACTGTTAGTGGGAATGTAAAATGGTGCAGCCTCTGTGGAAGACAGTTTGGCAATACCTCAAGAAGCTGAATATAAAACTGCCATATGATCCAGCAACTCCATTACCAGGAATATATTCAGAAGAACTGAAAGCAAGGATGGGAACTGACATTTGCACACCAATGTTCATAGCAGCATTATTCACAATTGCTAAAATATAGAGCCCAAGTGTCCATCAACTGATGAATGGATAAACAAAAGGTGGTATATACATAAAATGGAATACTATTCAGCTGTCAGAAGAAATTAAATTGGGATGCATATGACAACATGGATGAACCTTAAGGATATTATGTTGAATGAAATAAGCCAGACACAAAAGGACAAATATTGTATAGTTTCACTAATATGAACTAAGTATGATGAGTAAACTCGTGGAGATAAACTCTAGAGTATAGGTTACCAGGGGATAGAATGTGGATGAGAATGGGAGCTGATGCTTAACGTATGTAGAATTTTTCATTAGGTTTATTGTAAAAATGTAGAAATGAACAGAGTTGAGGGCAACACATTATAGTGAGTATAACTAACACTGCTGATTTACAAATGTGATTGTGGCTGAAAGGAGTAGTCTGTGGACATAAATGTCAATTGAAAGGAAGCTAGATAATAATCTAGGGAATGTATAACATAGTGATTTCAGTGGTGGATGGAGATTGTGGTTAATAGTATAAATATAAAAATGTTCTTTTACAAATTGTTAAGAATATGGTGATACATGGGAAAACTACAACTAATGTAAGTTATGGACGATAGTTAATAGTAATATTGTAATATTTGTGCAGCAATGGCAAAGAAAATATATCAATTCTAAGGGACAACAATGGGGGGCATAAGGGGGTATGGGATTTTTCATTTTGGAGTAATGAAAATGTTCTAAAAATGACTAAGGTGATGACAGCACAACTCTGTGATGAATATGCGAGCCACTGAGTGTACACTTTGAATGGATTGTAGTACACAAAGCATGGCACTATATAACACACAGAAGCCAGTGGTGGTGACGGACTGTAGTTAACAGGACAAATCTGACAACACTCTCTCAAGACCTATAACAAATGTATAATATTTATACAGGATGTTAGTAATCAGGTGGGTTCTGGGAAAAATACACCAAATGTAAGATATGGGCTACAGTTAGCAGTAATATTTTGATGATGCTCTTTCATAGTTTGTAACAAATGTTTCACAACAATGCAAGGTGGTGGTGGTGGTGGTGGTGGTGGCGGGGTGATGTAGGGAAGCCCTGTATAACATTATGCATGTTTGTTTTGTAAGTTCACAACTTTTACTATATACTTATTGTTTATGGATGTTCATGTATGAATGATATACTTCAATAAAGTTTTATTTTAAAAAAGCATTAAGTCAGACACAAAAATAAATCCATACTGTGTGATTCTGTCTTAGTTTCCTAGGGCTACTATACAAAGTACCACAAACTGGGTAGCTTCAAACAACATAAACTTACTGTCTCACAATTCTGGAGGCTAGAAGTCCAGAATCAAGGTGTCAACAGGGCCATGTTTCCTCTGAAGTCTGTAGATTCTGGCAGTGGTTTGCTGGCCATCATGGCATTCTTTGGTTTGTGGCATAACTCAATCTCTGCCTCCATCAAATAGCTATCTTCTCTCTGTCTGTGTCCACTTTACTGTAATTAGGACACCCATCATACTGGGTTAGGACCTTCCCTAATCTACTTTTGCTTCATCTTTAATGACATCTTCAAAGATCCTATTTCCAAATAGGGTCATTTTCATGGGCCAGAGGGTTAGGACTTGAAAATATTGTTCTTGGAGACATAATTCTATCTATAACATTCCATTTACATGAAGTTCAAGAACAGGCAAAACTAATCCATGGTGAAAGAAATCAGAACCATGGTTGCCTATAGGGCTATGGAGATTGCCTGAAAGGAGACACCAAGAAATTTCCAGGGTGATGGAAATGTTCTAGATCTTGTTTAGGGTGAAATACAAGTGTATGCATCTGTCAAGATGAATGTATATGTTGGTCAAAACCCAGTGAACTGCACACTAAGACGACTGTTTATAAATTTTCCCTCAATTTTAAAAATGTGAAAAGAATCATGAAATGGTGATATTGTAACAATAAATGAGGCAAACAGAAGAAAAGATACACCCTTCTGACTACAAACAATCCCTGTCCTGGGAACCTACTCAGGTTAGGACTAAAGGCCCCCATGGGAATATGCTGAATGGTATTCAGGGAAGCATTGTTTCTATTGACCAAAACCCAAACCACAACAGACAATAAGAAAACAGAGAACTAACTCATTAAAATAAAATGAAAGGTATTAGATCTGTGTCATGTGACTTGCCCGATTACTACAGTATATCCTTAAATGAGAAAAACCAAGATGCAGGAAAGTGTATACAATATAACCCCTTTTTTTTTTTTTTGGAAAAATAAATCATGAATACCCACCCCATAAAAATTTACTTGAGCATATGGGCATGACAATATTATGAAAGGAAACTTCCCAACTTGTTACCATAGATTTGGAATGACTGACGTAGGTGGAGAGGTAAAGAAGAGAGGAGAACATCTTCCCCCAAAAGACTGCGTTTGTCAAGCAGCCTCTCTGTTGAAAACCAATTGTGACATGATCCCACTGATGTAAAATTATGTGTATTTTTGTGCCTCAAGAGAGGCACAAAAATGGTCAAAAGGTTAACTGGGTTATCCCAGGATAGTGGGATTTCAAATGATTTTTAAGTTCTGCCCTATGCTTTTATGGCTTGCCCAAATGTTTACAATTATATAGTGAGAAATGATCACAGAGTTGGTTTTGTGACAGAAAGAAATTTTAATTAAAAATCCAACAAAGATAAAAAGAAAGAAAAAAGAAGAAGAAAAAAATCCATTTAAAATCTTAAAAACAAAACAAAACATACTGATGCCCAGACCCCCACCACAGGCCAAGTGTGAACCTCTGAATGTGGGGTTCATGTCTGGGTATTTTTTTTTTTTTTTTAAAGATTTAT
>JAQZBX010093668.1:0-12125 GCA_029593785.1 Cabassous unicinctus | reverse complement strand
ATATCCAAAAAATGCAAGATCACCACCTCACACCCTATACAAAAAGTAACTCAATATCTATCTAAATATATGAGCCAAGGCCATAAATGATCTAACTATACGAGCCAAGACCATAAAGCTCCTAGAAGATAATGTAGGGATGCATCTAGATCTTGTAGTAGGAAATCACTTCATAAACTTTACAGCCAAATCACAAGCAATGAGTGTAAAAGTACATAAATGGTGTCTACTCAAAATAAAAAAATAAAATCATTTGCTTTTCAATGGAACTTCTCAAGAAATGAAAAAGGGATTCAATTCAATGGAAGAAAATATTTGGGAACCAATAAGGGTCTAATATCCAACAAATATAAAGAAAGCCTACATCTTGAAAATAAAAAAAACAACAATCCATTTAAAAATGGACAAGAGATTTGACCAGACACTTTTCCAAAGAGGAAATACAACTGGCTAAAAACTACAAAAAAATTGCTCATCCTCACTAGCTATTAGGGAAATGCAAATCAAAACTACAATGAGATATCATCTTACCCCTATTAGACTGGCTGCTATTAAAAAAAAAACAGAAAACTACAAGTGTTGGAGAGGATGTGGAGGAATAGGAACACTCATCTACTGATGGTGGGAATGTAGAATGGCGATGCTATTGTGGAGATGTTTTGGTGGTTCATCAGGAAGCTAATTATAGAATTGCCATATGATCAAGGAATCCCATTACTAGGTATATACCTAGAAGAACTGAAAGCAGAGACATGAACAGATATATGCACACCAATGTTGTTAGCGGTATTATGCACTATCGCCAAAAGTTGGAAACAATCAAAGTATCCATCAACAAATGAATGGATGAGCAAAATATGATGTATGCCTATAGTGGAATATTACTCAGTTGTATGAAGGAATAAAGTATTGACACATGTGAAAATATGGATGAATCTTGAAGACCTTATATTGAGTGAAATAAGTCAGTCACTAAAGGACAAATTTGGCATGACTTCACTTATATGACCTAAGCATATTGGGCAGACTCACATTGAGTCTGGAATATAGGTTACCAAGAGAAAGAAAGGAAGTACAGAATGGTGAGACTATGCTCACTCTGGAGAGGATGTATGATAAGGTGAAAAGGGGTAGTTTTGCAGTGGATAGTGGTGCTGGGATGTGAATGAGGTCAATGGTGCTGGAGTGTGAGGGTAAGCATGGTTGGTGAGGTGGGTTGGACAATCTGTGGAACTTGGGGGAGGACTGGAGGAAGGAACTTGTGAACTCTGGGGAGTTGGAAGTCTGTGGTTGAAAATACAATTGCGGGAATGTTCTTATGGCAAATATGGCAAGGGGGGTCACTGTTTGCAGAGTGTCAGTGTTGGGGGAATGTGTAGAAAAGGGTGCACCTGGGCACGCTTCTATGGAATATGAAGGTGTTCATCTTGTCATAGGGTGTTATATCAGTGAGTGGAGACCCACACAATAAACAACATAATATTAATCTTCAGTCATTAGGAATACTGCTACATTCTCAAATATACGGGCAAGAATCTGTCAAGTACATAGGCAGTGCCTAATACAAGAAAAAAGAAGAATATGTCAAATCCTCAATATTAATGCATGTAACTATAAACCTTGTTCTTGTAAAAAATGAAAATTAGCTGAATAATAACTATTGCCTAAGACTTACTTCCTGAAAACTTCCTTATTACTCAAATGTGGATCTACCTCTAAGCCAAATTCAGCAAATAATTGTACTACCTAGCCCTCGACATGGGACATGACTCCCATGCATTAGAATATCTGGTATTGAGGGACTAATACCAAGCACCAACCAGCAATGCATTTGGAGAAAGACCTTGACCAAAAAGGTGGAACATTAAATACAAAATAGTCTTCACAGCTAAGAGATTTCAAAATGAATCTGTAGGTCATTCCAGAGGTTACACTTATGCATGTCTTAGGCAGATCTCACTAACTGCCAGTGTGAAAAAAGCCTCAAAAGGGGTGCTCTTGAGGGCTCTAGAGTCATATGGACACTCTAAGCAAGGCATACAATCACTTGAAATCAGCACCCTCTCAGTGGGCCTTACCTTTAAATATATGACAACCTATTTCCCCAATGTAACAGAGTTAGACTCATTTATAATTTCCCTGCAGATGATTTTTCTACCACTTTTTATTTGAGCCTATAATTAGCACCATACCCATTAAAATATATATGTCTCAGAGACTTAAATCTTTGGTCTGTTCCTATGACAGTTAAGCTCTGAATCTCAGAAGAATTGTGGCCAACATTACTTTCCAGTTCATCTGACTCACCCAGGACAATTAACAAAATGATGGTGATGGACAACACTCATCCCAAAAAACTAAGAGTATCTACAATTGAATGCAAAACCGTACCTTCTATCTGCCACATAGGATCTAAGCCCCTCTCAGTCTGAGGCAGAGTGGGCATCCCCATCCCAAAACCTCAAGGTTGAGAAATGAACAAACATAAGGGTGGAATGCAAACGTGGACAAAGTAAATTTATTAATATTGTAGTAATGGAATAATATGCAACACTGTCATAAAGATAAATGTTCTGAAGGGGGGGTGTAGAATAATATATGGAACATAGGGCATTTTTAGGGCATTGAAATTAAGTATAAACCACAATGTAAACTATAGACCATGGTTAGTAGCAATACTTCAATATTTATTCATTAATTGTAACAAAAGTACCATACAATTGTAAGATGTCATTAATTGGAGAAGATGTGGAAGAGGGAGGGATAGGATATATGGGAATTCTTTACACTTTTGATGTAGGATGTACTTTCCTGTAATCTAAAATCTCCTTTAAAACAAAGTTTATTATATTGAAATAATAGCTTGGGATTTCTAAATCGTTTTATTTCATTTATTCATTTTCAATTCATAGATTTCAGCCTGATATCTGTCTTATTTGAGTTTTCCTTTGAACATTTCTCTCTTTTTTTCTGACTTTATTATTTCCAACAATTTTATGATTTTTTTTTTTTGCCTAATAATAACAACTCTATGTAATCTTGAACTTAACTTTCTCACAAGAATTTTAGAATGGTTCTTCCTTTTCTTCCATCATTACATCTAAACCAGATGGATTTTCTTTAATCAGATCCAAACCAGCATAGTAAAACTGCAAGTTGACACATTAAAAATTTAAATATTTTACAGAACATTATTTGAGAAGATTATGTAACCTCAAGACTGATTCAAAATTCCTATTGTGTAAGTATATGAAAAATAGTAACTGTAATAAGCAAATAGCTTGCTCAATTTTTAATATTTTATGAAAAATCATAGCTTTCAAACCTCATTTATTTTTATCCTGTTTCTAATTTCTACATGCAATTTTTTTACAGTTGCAATGAGTAAATATTTTCATATAGAAAATTTCAAGTGTTTTGCTCAGATATTCTCTTATATTAAAAAGTATTACTTAATTGTTCTTTTTAAATTATTATGTTCCTGCTTTCCTGTCCATAGGAGCAAAAACATGTCACATCAATATATTTCATTTGTACAAAATAATGCTTCAATGTCCATATCAACTTTTCTCAGTATACTCCTCTTTTCAGGGTCTGGCATACTACTATTCTCTTTTATAGCCCCTCTCTTTGCACCTTCCCTGTAGTCCCCTGTAATACCAAAATTTACAGAATAAGCCTCACACAGTTCTTGGCCTCTTTGCAATCTCTTTCTGTATTATTCTCCAAATTATCTTGCTTTCTTTCATACCACATGATCAACTCCTAGTGTCTGAAATTTGCCAGGTACATATTCATTTGGAACATGCTGATTAAAAATACTCAATTTATAATTCATTTGATATCTCAGGCTTTCAAATAGTGATGGCTGTTTTTGCTCAGAATCTTGAGTTTATGATCTATTTACCTACCTTTACTATACTTTGATATCAGTATAAATAAAACAACATGATTATTTTTCTTAAATAAATACAAGAAGTATTTCAGGATTCCAAATTTTTGGATGAAAATAAAATAAATGGAATGAAATTGATACTTTCATATCATGTAGATTTAAAGTCACTTTCATGTTAATTTACAATGATTAAAAAATGAAGTCAAGAATTTAGAGAGTATTGGAGAACACAGTTTAGAATAAGTTATGATTTTTGCAGGACAGTTGTCCTTCAAAATATAGAATGGGGTGGTTGGGCAATAAAGCAACTATCTAAAAATAACTGAAGACGACAAATAAGAAAGTTGGCACAAGAAAAAAAAAGTACGTTTCAAGAAGGAACAATGAGAATGGACCAGCCCTACCCCCAAAACAAGGAGTATTTTCAACTATAAGCAAAACAATTCCATTCCTCTGCCCCATAATATCTACATCCCTTCTCAGCCTGAAGAAGTCAGAGCAGACATAACCCAAAACCCTCAAGATTGAGGAATGAAATAAATGGGTGGGGGGAGCAAAAGTAACCACTGGTGAAAGCAGTTCTATTGTTATTTTAACTTTAATGGGGTAACTTGTAACATTGATACAAATAAAAATATTTAAGTAAAAAGAATAATATTAATATGATGAAATTCATATTAGATATGAATTATTAGAGAAAATTACCATTTCATATTTATTATGCACAATACATTCCTCTAAAAAAGATGCAGTTTACTAGATTGAGTTAAAACACAATACCCACTATATCCTTCTTATGCAATTTTTATTAAAATAAAATGATACACAGACTTCCAGGAACATGGCATCAGAGTAGGACAGCAGGGCTCAACTCTCTTACAAAAATAATGGAGGAAGAGCAAAATGCAGTTCAACGGAACTTCTTTGGGAATCTGCAGATCAGGAGAGTGCTACACATATTTCAGGAGGGAGAGAGACAGAGAGGCTGAAGGAAAACTGTAAGGTACTAGACCCCAAGCCTGGGAATGACACCAATCCCCCACACTCAAACAAACAGTCTGAATAAAACCCATGGCTCACTGTAGCCAAGTGAAAGAGGAACAAACCTTTTCCTCCCTGGGAGGAGAAAGGGTGCAGTGGAATGCAAAGAGCAGTTTCCCTTTATTGGGCTTGGCCAGTGGAGACCATTTTGATTCTTGGCTCTGGCCAGACTAGAATCACCAGGAAGTGGAGGTTGAAAGAAACACCTCTGAGGAAAGGTTTGCCAAAGAACAACATCTGCTGGCAGGCTGGGAAACTACAATAAGTTAAAAAGCTGCTTGGAGACTTTCATGATCAGGCATACTTGAATCTGGTCTATGCCCCATTAGTAGGTCTCAGGCCTATTTTGATTATTTAAGCTGGACAATCTTAAAGATGTAGAATAAGCTGAACAAAAAAGTCAAAGAAGAGTCATGAAACAAAACTACTAGGCAAGAGAGAGAAATTTTCTGTTAGAGTAAATTCACATAATCAGATGCCTTAAAACCAGCAAAAAATTACAAGCCATACTAAGAAGAGGAAGATATGGTCCGACCAAGGGATAAAATAAAAAAATCTTGATGAGATAAAATATTTTAAGTCAATTATTTAAGAATGTCCACACAAATCTTCTAAATCAACTCCAGGAGTTGAAGGTAAATATAGTTAAAGAGAAAAAGGATATTAAGAAGACACTGGTTGAACATATGAACAATTTGAAAGCTTGGAAAGAAAAGCAACAGAGCTTATGCAAATGAAAGACACAACGTATGACATTAAAAACATATTAGAGGCACGTAACAGAAGATTTGAATTGAAGGAGGAGAAAATTAGTGAGTTGGAGGACAAAGCATCTGAACTTGAAAAGAACGGAAACAGAAATGAATTGAAAAAATAGAACAGGATCTCAAGGAATTGAATGATAATGTGAAATGCATAAACATATGCATTATGTTTCTCCCAGAATGAGGAGAGAATGGAAAAGAGGCAGAAAAAATATTTGAGGAAATTATGATGAAAACTTCCCAAGCCTTATGAAAGACATAAGTATCAATATTCAAGAAAGACTACACACCCCAAATAGAATAAATGCAAATAGACCTACCCCAAAACACCTACTATTCAGAATGAAAAATATCAGTGATAAAGAAGATTCTTAAAGAAGAGAATTGCAACTCATCACATACAAGGGAAACTCAATTAAGACTAAGTGCTGCTCTCTCAACAGAGCCCATGGAGGCAAAAAGAAAATGGTATGATGCACTTAAAGTATTGAAAAAGAAAAAAATGCCAGCCAAGAATTCTTTATCTGGCAAAACTGTCTTTCAAAAATGATGATGAGTTTAAAGTCTTCTCAGACAAACAAAATCTGAAAGAGTATGTTACCAAAAAATACCAGATTTACAAGAGATACTAAAGAAGGTGCTAAAGCCTGAAAGAAAAAACCAAGGGCAAGGGAATTGGAAACAAGTGTAGAAATGAAAATTATTCATAAGAGTAACTTAAAGGGGGGAAAAGGCAGATAATAGTAAGATATAACAATGGAAGGCCAAAGGATAAAATGGACAAAATAAGTCATGCCTTTACAGTAATAACATTGAACATTAATGGATTGAAGTCCCCAATCAAAAGACATAGACTGACAGAATGGATTTTAAAAAATGAGCCACCTATATGCTGTCTATAAGAGACTCAACACAGATGTAAGGTCACAATCAGGGTGAAAGTGAAAGGTTGTAAAAATATATTCCACACAAATAGTAACCAACAATATCTGAAGTAGTGGCACTAATACTGGGCAAAATAATTTTTAAATGCAAAACTGTAATAAGAGGTAAATAAGGTCATTATATATGAATAAAAGGAGGAATTTCCCAAGAAGAAATAACTGTAATAAATATTTATGCATCTAACATTGGTGTCTCAAGAGACATGAGGCACACACTGGCAAAACTGAAGGAAGAAATAATCATCTCTACAATAATAGTTGGAGACTTCCATACAATATCTCAGCATTGAATAGAACATCTGGGGAGAGTATAAATAAGGAAACAGAGAGCTGGAATACATATATGAACTAGACCTAATAGACATTTATAGAGCATTACACCCAAAAGCAACAGGATATACATTCTTATGGAACATTCTCCAAGATAGACAATATGTTGAGTTAAAAGACAGATCTCAATACATTTAAAAAGATTGAAATTACACAGACACTCTGTCTTCACATAATGGAATGAAGCTGTAAATCAAAAACAGAGAAAAAGGGAAAAATCACAAATATATAGAGCTTAAACAATAGTCTCAAATAATCAGTGGCTCAAATTAGAAATAGCAAGAGAAATCAATAAATATCTAGAGATGAGTGAAAATTAGAACACAACTTATCAAAACGTATGGGATACAACAAAGGTAGCACTGAGAGAGAAATTTACAGCCCTCAATGCTTACATTAAAATATATGCACACCAGTGTTCATAGTGGCATTATTCACTACTGCCAAAAGTTGGAAGCAACCCAAATGACCATCAACAGATGAATGGATAAGCAAACTGTGGTGTATATATACAATGGAATATTACTCAGCTGTAAGAAGGAATGCAGTATCAACACACTAGATAACATGGATGAATCTTGAAGACATTATGTTGAGTGAAGTAAGTCAGGCACTGAAGGACAAATATTATGTGACTTCACTGATGTGACTTAAGAAAATTGAGCAGACTCACAGAGCTAGAGTTGGGAAGACAGGTTTATGGGAAACACAAAGGGAGTAGAGGGTGGTGAGCCAATGCCCATACGGGAAATATCTGTGAGAAAGTGGAAGGGTGTGGTTGGGCAGTGGATGGGCATGAGAGTGGTGTAGTGATGAGACTGGGTTTGGCGGTGCTGGTCTGTGAGGGTGCAGGGTGGTGAGGTTGGGATAGACTATCCATGGAACTGGGGGGAGGGTTGGAGGAAGAAGCAGGTGAGCTCTGGGGATTTACAGGTCTGTGGTTAAAACTACAATGTCAGGAATGTTCTTTTGGCAATATGGCATGGGAGAGTTACTGGTATAGGATGTCAGGTGTGGGGAGATATGTGTGATTGGGCACACCTAGGGCATGTTTCTGTGGAATATGTAAGTGTTCATCTTGTTATGGTGTGTTATCTCAGTGGGTAGAGACCCACACAATAAACAAGATAATATTAAACTCCCATCCTGGAGAATCTGTTATGATCCCAAATAGAGGGAAAAGTATCCCTGGAGAACATAGGTAGTGCCTAATAAAAGAAAACAGATTAATATGCTAAGTGCACAATATTACTGCAAGTAACTATGAATCTTTTTCTTCAAAAATTGAAACTTAGTGGTTACCATAGGTTCTGAGGGGAGGGGGAGGGAAGAATAGAAGAGATGGAATATAGGTTACTTTTAAAGCATTAGAATTACTCTGCATGATCTTGCAATAACGTATGTAGGCCATATTAAATTACATCAAAACCTATAAAAGTGTATGGTGCAAAATATAAGCCATAATGTAATTCATTGACCATGGTTAGTAACAATGCTTCAATATTTGTACATAATTGTAACTAATGTAATATCAGCATGTAAAATGTTATTAATAGGGGAGAGCAGAAAAGGGGGAGGATGTTGGGTATATGGGAATCCCCTATATTTTCTGTAACCTAAACTTCTTTGTAGATAAAGTGAAAAAAATAAGACACTGAGGTAATATACAGAATAAACTTTCACTGTACATAAAAGACAACAGATCTTACAGTGATGAAAGACACAATATCTAAAAATTTTTATATTATTTCAAATATTTTTAAAATATTATTTTTATTTTTAAAACTATTATTTCATTTTCTTATTAATTTTATTTGGTTATTTTGTTGTCTTCATTTTTGGAGAGGTTTTGGATCACAGAAGGGTCAAAACTGTGGCACTAGGAGGATCATTGGTGTGGGGTGTCAATGATGTGAAGATGTGTGGGGAGAGGTGAACGTGGGGCATGCCTATAAGGCATATGAATATGTTCAAGTGTTAATAGGGCATTGTTTCAGTGGGTAGGGACCCATATAATAACCAAAAGAATAATAAATTCCTATCCTGGGGAGTCCTGCTACAAAACCACCTGAGTACAAGGGCAGTGCCTAATTAAGGAAGACAGGCCCTTGGCACTGATGGTTACACTTATGAACCTCTACTGGTGAAATTGAAACTTAGCCAATATTATATTTTGGCTAAGTGTCTCCTCCTGAAAGCCTAATTGTTGCTCAAATGCGGACTTTCTTTAAGCCAAATTCAGCAAATAAATGCACTACCTTCCCCCCTGTATGGGATATGACTCCCAGGGATGAACCTCCCTTGCACTGAGGTATTATTACCAAGTGCCAATTTGCAATGCATCTGGGGGAAAAAAAAAAAAAAAAACCTTGACCAAAAGGGGGAAATATTAAATACAAATGAGTTTCTATGGCTAAGAGATTTCAAAGTGAGTTGGGAGGTCATTCCAGAGGTTCTGCTTATGCACATCTCAACAGGATCTCATTGATATTCATAGTAAATTATGCCTCAAAAAGTGGGGCTCCTGAGGGCTTTAGAGACATCTAGACAGTATAAAGACAGCAGACAAGTGCAGGAATTTAGTACATTGTCAGTGGGCCTTACTTTGGATTTATTCTCCCCCGTGTAACAGAGTTAGACTCACTTACAGTTTCATACACATGGCTCTTCTGCCCATTTTAATTTACCCTATAATTATCACTATACTTCTTACGTGTATGTCCCAGAGACTTAAATCTTTGGTTCATGCATGTGCCAATTGAGCCCTGCATCTCAGCCACATTACAACACCTACTCTCCAGTTCATCAGACTCACTCAGGACAACTAACAAGGAAATGATGATGGACAACACCCATCCTAAGGAACAGAGAATGTCTGCAACTTTAAGCAAGATAGTTACATCCATCTGCCTCATGGGAAATAAGTCTCTTCTCAATTAGAAACAGTAGGCATCACATCCCAAAATCTTCAAGATTGGGAATGAAAAATGGACTAAAGTAGACATTATTATTCTAGCAATGGAAGAACTTTTACATTGATATAAAGGTAGTGGTCACCAGACATTCTGAGGGGAGGGAGAGGGAAGAATAGATGTAATATGGGGGCATTTTGGGGACATTTGAATTGTCCTGCATGACATTGCAATGACATGGGCCATTAAATATTTTCTCATAACCTATAAAATTGTGTGGGAAAGAATGTAAATTATAATGTAAACCATAGTCCACAGTTAGTAGCAATGCTTCAACATGTGTTTATCAATTTTAACAGAGGTACCATACTAATGAAAGATGTTGCTAGGGTAGGAAGGTGTGGGAGGGGAGTGGGAAGGGCATATGAGTATCCCCTATATTTTTCATGTATCATTTATGTAATATAAAGCTTTTTAAAAAAAATTAAAAATTAATTAAAGGTAATTAAATAAAAAAGAAAAAATCACTCAATAATTATTAAATAAACCATATTATAGAAAAAGGTAGAAAGAGCTAAAATCAAAGACATAAGTGCTTACATGGAGGAATTATGAAAAAAACAGCAAACTTATCCCAAAGCAAGCAGAAGTTAAAAAAATAATAAAGATTAGAACAGAAATTAACGAAATTGAGGACAACAACAACAACAACAAAAGAATCAGCAAAACCAAAAGATAGTTTTTGAGAAGATCAAAAATATCTAAAAATAAGCTTGGCAAGCAAAAGTTTGTTTAATATGGGGCTTACATGGGGAAGCTCATCACACAGTGGTAGAACCGAGCTTTGTCATGGCCTAAATCCTCAGGGTGCTTCTGAGGCTCGAATTTGCTTGCCACAAAGCAAGAGGGGCTTTTATACTACATGTATATTTGTGGATGGGGAGGCATGTGAGGAGGAGCATGATTAAGAAATGCAGTGCTCAGGACAAATAATAAAGGAACAGACATTCACAATGTGTCTTAGCAGGGCAGAAGTCATACTTTTACAGTAACTATTTAAAACTAGCATTTACAATGATTGCCAGTAGGATTGAAGTTACTTATTTACAGTAATTACATAAGGGATCTATTGAAATGAAGGTAGTCAAGCAGTTCACAGAGCGATTATTCTTTAGAGTTCCTGGGAAAGAAGTCCAAGCATACAATATTTACTTGTATCAGTCATGAGTTCACAAACAGTTATTTCTCAAGGCTTGCTGTGTAACTTTTAAGAAATGAAACACTGCTGTGATTAGAAGGTGAAATAACTAGAAGTGTTGTGGGGAAAATGCAAAGCCATATAAGCTACATCAGTAATCTTGAAACCAGATGAATAATTGTTTGTCAAACTGAGGAGGTAAGATAAAAACAACAATAATAACAAAAGTGTTTAAATAAACAAAACAGAGCCTGCATGCTTCAAAACATTGAATAAAAAGTGACATATAAATTTTGGGGAAAAATATCAAATTAGAGATCTAAGAAATTCTGAACATCCAAAACAAGTTAAATTCAAGTACATCAAAATACACATACCACTCTCCTCCTTCCACACAGAATAACATCATAATGAAGCAAAAAAATATGTAAAGAAACACTTCAAAGTAGACAGTGAGGCAGACAGATAACATGGCAGTATGGGAGAGAAAAGGGAGAAAGTTTGGGAGAGTGTGGAGCAGGGAACACATCAATTAAGACTGGATTCCCATTAAAAAAGCAATGATAAGAAGAAGAAATCTAAAAAGTGTGAGAAAGCAAAAAGAAAAATAATTCTATATTTTGTGAAAATTTATGTGAAACTCAAGTGTGATATGGAGACACTTAAAATAAATGAAAGCTCAAAACATTTCTTGGCAAAAGCCCTGCAGTAAAAGAAAAACTAAAGTTCACCAGCATGAAGAAAATAATGAGAGGAAAAACTGAATGCACAAAAAGATATTTTTGAGAGGTGATGAATTTTTTATAAAATTATTATTGTTGTTGTTGATGTTGGAATGATGACGATACCCTAGGAATGACTGGAGTAATGAATGCACAACTATGTGATTATACTGAATGCCATTGATTGTACACTTTGGATAGATTTATGCTTTATTAATGTGTATCAATAAAATTGATTTGTTAAAAAAGATATGAAGTGTAATTCATGGAAATATGAAATTTCTGCTAAAGTCAACTGTGTACAACAAAAATACTAGCA
>JAQZBX010093667.1:0-12122 GCA_029593785.1 Cabassous unicinctus | reverse complement strand
TTTTAAAAAAAAAAAACAAAAAAAGACAAGAGAGATGAAAACGTTTGATTATTTTCTCAGTGTATTTTTGTAAAAAATATATAAAGGGGGTGTTAATCGGTGTAAATCGCTGTTTGGATTTCCTGATTTTATAATAAGGAGGCTGGTTAATATCTCACACAGTTTAAAAAAATCAGCCCCTAATTTCTCCATGTTTACACTTCAATCTGCAGGCTTCTTAAAGTGACAGCATCCCTTAACCTGCCACCAGTGTCCACCCTGCAACCCCAGCCCTGTAAAAAGGGGAGGAGAATTAGCCAAACACTGTATGCTTTTAAGAAAAACAAAATGTTAAACGAAATACTGTTCTGTCCAGAGGCTTTAAAACTGGTGCATTTACAGCAAAAAGGGATCCTGTAGCTTTAACTTGTAAACCACATCTTTTTTGCACTTTTTTTATAAGCAAAAACGTGCCGTTTAAACCACTGGATCTATCTAAATGCCGATTTGAGTTCGCGACACTATGTACTGCGTTTTTCATTCTTGTATTTGACTATTTAATCCTTTCTACTTGTCGCTAAATATAATTGTTTTAGTCTTATGGCATGATGATAGCATATGTGTTCAGGTTTATAGCTGTTGTGTTTAAAGATTGAAAAAAGTGGAAAACATCTTTGTACATTTAAGTCTGTATTATAATAAGCAAAAAGATTGTGTGTATGTATGTTTAATATAACATGACAGGCACTAGGACGTCTGCCTTTTTAAGGCAGTTCCGTTAAGGGTTTTTGTTTTTAAACTTTTTTTTTGCCATCCATCCTGTGCAATATGCCGTGTAGAATATTTGTCTTAAAATTCAAGGCCACAAAAAACAATGTTTGGGGGAAAAAAAAAATCATGCCAGCTAATCATGTCAAGTTCACTGCCTGTCAGATTGTTGATATATACCTTCTGTAAATAACTTTTTTTGAGAAGGAAATAAAATCAGCTGGAACTGAACCCTAAATCTTGACTTTTGTCATTATTTATGCCTGGTGCCTAAGATTGGGAGGCTTTCACGGTGTAAGGACTGTACCATCTGCCTTAGCTTTGAAACAAATCAGCTCTCAGAGAGGAGCCTGTTAAATGCCATCTTACTGAGGAATACTAAATTCCTCTCAGCCGGATTTGGCAGGCCCTGACCATGAAATGATGGCGTCAGCACAATGTGTGTCAACTCTACATGCTTTCTAGGAATTTTCTGAGTTTGCCACACTTAAATGATAGCCCTTTGTCTTGAAATTTTAGAAGTGGGAGAGTGGGATAGGGGCAACATGGACAGTATTCACTGATGAAAACTGAGTCTCTGATCTTTTTTTAACTTTATGCTCCTTTATGCTTTCCCGTTGACTTGCCCATGAATACATCTAGCAGAGGCTAAAGTTCTTTCCCACAAATTAAGAACAAGCTTGTTAGATTATCAGTATATTGTGAAGGAGAAAGCTTTCACTAATCACAACGTGTAAAAGTTGTATAAAAATAAAGGTTAATATGGTGCTAAAAATCTCCATTTTTGTACCATGCCCAACAAGAGTAACTAATACAGCAGATACGCAACAGTAGGGATGTCGGCTCTGTGAGGACTAAGGAAAGCTCTCCAACCTATAAATAGCACTTACTTCAGCACCTAACTTCCTGGATGTGTGGGAGATTTTTGCTTTTTGTAAGCATCAGGCACGGCAGTATTGAGACCTGTATGCAAGGAGAAGAAAGTATCTTGGATTTTCCAAAGGCCTGTGTTGGTTTGGAACACAATTTGTTAAATAGAAGTATTTCCTGTTTATTTCAAGGGTTAACAATTACCATTAACTAACAAAGCCCATCTTCCCTTCCAAATGTCTGTTAATTAAAAATGTATATTTTGTCTTCTAGTTTTTCAGCCCTGGAGAAGGAGGGACTTAATAAGCATATGTGTTTGGAAATACTCCCTTACTCAGCGGGGTTGCTTGTAGGTAAGGGGGTATAATTCATCCTGGAAAGCACAGCTGAAAGGAGAGATTTTTGGAGCCTATAGGCAAACCAAGCAATTCTTTTGGTCAATAGAAAGCAATTTCCTCTCCCTGCCCCCATAATATTACTGGTGTTTCAATATTTCTTTTCTTTAGGGTCATTATAGCTACTAGTTTTCCAGCTTTTTTTTCTTTAAAGTATTCTAATATATTTAGTTGTAATTGCATTTGTGTTCTGTAATTGTAATATCCCATTTTTTTTAAACAAATATTTAAAACAGCCTGCCATCTTAAGTCTCTTCAAAGACCTTTGCAAAAGGAAGAATTCTATACATTTACTTTAATTTTTGTTCATTGCAATAATATGTGATAGTTTAGTTTTTTAAAGATCCAAGGAATCAAAACCTTGACATAAATGAAGCCTATATGATGAATATATTTTATAAGTGTTGCCTATCTTTGAAAGTATATTTTTACTTTGTGAGTTTCTTGTGCTAGAACAGTTTATTTTTCCCTTGACTTACTTTCCATATAAGGGCTGATGTTCTAAATATTTTTTTATGAAATTTGATAAATATTTGTTTCCTTCCTAGCAGGTGATAGAGTAAATATTTAGCAAGAGACATTTTTGTACTCTTTCCTCTGAATCAATTTTCATTCATACAGGGAACTATTTTTTGTGGTACAAAGCGTAAGAAATGAGCAACCAAACAGCTTAGTATGACCTTTTCTTTGAGATAATTTGCATCAATAGAAAAGAATCGGTTTCCTTTTCTTTTAAGACTATCAAGCAATATTTCTTTACAGCTACCGCTTCAGGTCCTGTGCTCCCATCAGAAATGTGAATGAGTGATACTCATTTAGCAAGTCTCATGATACTCATTTAGCAAGTCTTATCAGTTGCTAGCTGAATCCTTTTAAGTGCCAAGAAAAAATAAGTAGCATGCAAGCTGATCTGTTGGGCTGAGTGCATGAAAGGGCTTCCTTGTGCTTGCACTGTTCCTGAGGGCACTGGAAGCACTAAAGGATTCTGAGAAAAAAGAAGGCAAAGGGTTAGGAAGTGGAAATCAGCATTGACCAAGTATTTGCTATGTGTATAAGGCGACACTTGATGTAGAAGACATGGTTTGGGAATGCTATGAGTCAGAATGTTTAATCTGAAATGTAAAAACAATTTAAGGATGCCAAGGAGGTATTTAGGTAAATCTGTGTGCCCAAAAAACTAAGAATTCTCTTAGGAATACAAGTCCATCTTGTCCATTTGGATTTCTCAGGTTGGAAGGTTGGTATGCTTCATTTTTGTTTCTGATATTTTTGCCTTTTTTTTTTTCCTTCCCCCTTTGAGGCATATATAAAATAGCTGTCTGACCCAGATTTACTAATATTTTGGCTCTACCCTTCTAATTCGTTCAGGAAAATGATATTTCTAGATTTTCATCTGTCATTTGAAAGCTGAAGTGGAAGAGGGGACAAAGACCATCTCCTAGTATTTAGTTGCTGTTTCAGACTCTACTGAAAATCTACCGTAATTTTCCTTCGCTGAAGATTAAGTGTAGAATTCACATGCTGACATTGACAACCCTGCATAAAATGGTTTAGGCCACCTTTTCAGTGCTCCAAAACTCCAGTGCTATTAGGCTGGAATTCTTGAAGGACAGGCACTAGACCTTAAATACCTGTATCCCCTAATTTGCCTTCCTTGGTTATTTGCAGCCAATAAATGCTTAATTCTTACATGTTGATTTGGTATTCACATTGTTTTTCAAGGGGGCCTTCAGAGCTCCCAAAATGCTTTTGTGTTATGCTGCCCTGTGTGGTGAATGGAAAGAGTGGAAAGAGTAAACTTAAATGATTAGCTGGGCGGAATATGTATATGTATTCCATTTCAACAAATGTATGCGTTTTGGAAAAGTAACGGCAGGGGGAGGGGGGGAAGTCAGATAGAAGTGGTATAAATACAGTGAGTGGAACTTCTGCTTTGTAGTCTGAAAGGCAGATTCCAGCAATAACTGGAAATTATTTAGAGGCACATTCTCAGCCTTTATAGAGAGGACCACACCTACCCATTCTATCCTAATGAGATTGACCGTTGGCTACAGTTAACTTGAAGGGTTTTATGGTTTCCTGCATGTGTTGTTTTCCTTCTCAATGTTAAAAAGAAGAAGAAAAATGCCTCACATCACCAAACGGCATTTCCCAGGGGGCTGTTTGACCAGGCTGCTGCACTTTGGTTTGTGCCTTAATTTACAGTGCCCCTCTGTGTGTGTATGCGTGTGGATACAGGTGATGATAAATTTGCCCATCTTACTTTGTTCTGTCAGTTTCTATTCAGGGCCGTTGGTTCACGGAGTACCGCCGCCAAACAGGCCAGGTCAAAGTCAAGTCATGGCATGAAGTTTCAGAGCCTTCCTTTGCACTGCAGACTTCTTTTTAAAAGGCAAAATTGTAACTCATATGTGCACCAATACACAAAATCGCCTTGCATCACACACAAAACATTCAAATGGTATTCCATTTGACTTTTTTAAAAAGGGGTACGACAAAGAGAAGAAACCAATGAAATCTCATTTACTTAGCACACTTGGTTCTTTAGATAATTTCTCAAAACATAATTCTTTGGACTAGTTCTTAAATGCATAATGAATGTGCTGTTTCCTGACACAACACGCAGTTGAAAGGCAGGAGGCAAATGAAAACACTGTCTGTTACCCTTAGTAGGCTCCCTTGGTAGTAAATGCCCAGCAGTGTAGTTGTGATGATTGGCTACTGTGTGGGGTGCATGTAACTGCTTTTAGAAGAGCCAAGCAGCCAGGCCCTGCTTAACTATCAATTAGCTCCCGTTGTATGTGTGGTTAATTGCCGCTTTCTTATCACTGCTTGTCCCAACTTCCCCAGCTCCTACACCTAAAACCTGTGAAAATAGTCTCTTCTGGACCTCCTGACCTTCAGCCTTTGCTTCCCCTTTCTTCCCACCCTTTCCCACACTTCCTTTGTGGGCCTTTTATCTCTCTTGTTTGCCAATCCCTTGAGACTGAATAATTTATTTGAAGTTCCTGGGAAGTGAGGCTAAAGTCTTAAAACACCTTGCACTTTGTTCCTCCCCCAGGCAGAATTAGGTCCAAGAAAATCTGTCTTTGAAAGAGGTAGTGCTAAGTACATTTGGAAATTTGCTAACAATTTTTATTTAATGGGGGGGGGGGCTGGGGAATGAATACCCAGTTAATCTAAAGGCTCAAATTGGGGGGAAAAAGGTGTTGCTGACAGTAAAAAGTATTTGGGATTTCCCAAATAGTGTCACCTGAAGATTATTCCCAAATAGTGTCTTTTGTGATTATTCATAGGTGCTCTGTGAAAAAAGTATCTTGTGGTCAAGTAAGTTGAGAAAAACTGGTTAAGATTTCCTTCACTGCGGGACTTCTCAGAGCCTTTAATAGGTTAATGTCCATTGTGAAGCTCCAAACCATGGGTGTTACATGCAGTCTTTCTCAGGGTCATTTCTTCACCTGGAGGACCCCTTTTCTCCTGGAACAGCTGTGGCCCTCTGAAATGTTCCATTGGTGTTCCGTAGAGTGAAGTGTGGGAAGCTGCTCTAGTACTCAGGGTTATCGCAGCTAAAGCTCGGTGCCGCACTGTTTGTTACCTGTGTTCCTTGACCTGCATTCGCAGTCTGACAGGAATGGTTCTGTAATATTGCAGGATTCTCACGTCGAGATTGGGCATAAGTTGTTTCCACCCATGGTATGCAGCACCGGCATACAATAGTGTATCTGAACATAAGATACGGATGCTAACCATCAGTTCGATATTTTTTCCTTTTACATTTTTTAAAATTGAGATATTTCAGAGCATGAAGTATAAAGAATTAATATAAACCCATATACTCCCTTCTCAGCTTTGTCAAATCTTAATATTTTGCCATCTTCAAGTATTTTAAAGAAGTAAATATCACAGATACCCTTGAAGACCCCTACATAACCTTTCCTGATCCAGTTTTCCCCTCTACTTTCCTCAGCAATAACCACTATCTTGAATTTGGTGTTTCTCATTCCCATGTAGTCTTTTATAGTATTACTACATACACGTATGTGTGCATACCCAAGTATGTGTGTGTGTTTTATATGTATACAGTCTTGTATCTTTTTAAACATGGAATATTTTGTGTATTTCAAATTTTATCTAAATGGCATACTGTATATATCCTTCTGAAACATGCTTTTTTGACGTACCATTATGTTGTTGAGATTTCTCCACGTTGATACATTTAGATCTAGTTCATTCATTTTATCTCTTCTGTAGTATTTTCTTATATGTGTTCCTCCGTTCTCCTGATGGTGGGAATTTAGATTGTTTTTCAATTTTCATTTTTTATACATTTCTATTCAAAGGAGTCTGTTTTTCTTGAGTAGCTACTAGACGTGGAATTGCTGGATCTTTGGGTCAGGTCATAGACATAGGCTTTGACGGTTTTTCCACCCTCGAGCTGGTTAGGTATAAAATGCATGTTTGGTAGAAGAATAAGTGAGAGCTCTAAATGAACTAGGGCTAAAAATTAAATTTTAAAACAATTATTTTACCCTCAGAGATGGTGAGTAAATTATTTAACATGTGAGTGGGGACATCTGCAAATCATACTGAGATGATCAAGTATCTGAAAAATAGAACAATTACAGAAATAGCCTTGATCCCCACACGTTGACAAGTATAGGGCTTTTAGCACCACTAAAATGAACATGGGAGCAGAGTTCAACTCTCTTGGGTCTTCTTCCATTAGAATTCACCAGTCTGATTCCTATTGCTGTGTTTTGGGCCTGACTTTTTTGTTGGGCTGTTTCTGCAAGGAACAGAGACTCACTCAAGTTACCTAAAATCATGGGACTTTTTTTTTAAACGAGGATATACATGACTGGGTGATCTGGAAATTTCACGGGTGTTCCGGGAGATACCATTCAAGATCCAGGTCAGCTCTAGTGAGCAGGTTAAGGGGTTGCCCAAGTCACCATCAAGACTGTGTATATTAATATTGTTCAGGTATTCTCTTGGTTTTCCTGTGTGTATTGCCTTTCTCCCAGTATCAAACTCTTGATTTTCTCTGTTTCATCCTTCAAATCTCCCTTTCAGACAGCACTTTGCATCCCCAGCAACATCAACAGCCACTTGCCAGGCAATGAATTGGCTACTTCTTGGTTATATGCCCACTTTGGACCAGTTATTGAGTGTCTACCCATTGTTTTGTTGAGTATATTCTTCACTTTCCCATCACTCCCTTTGCCTTTGCTCCTGGGGTTTGACATGCTTTGACCTCCCAAGCCCCATAGAGCAGCCACCCTCCATCCTCTAATTCCACAATATCCTCACCTCACTATTTAATAAACTGAAGTTTTCCTGTAGCTCTACTTTTGGCAGTTAAGACCTAGAGATAACAAACTGGGATTAAATGTACCACATTCTAAAAAGAGTGGCCAATATTTGTGGCCAGACAAAGCCCCTACCGCAGTCACCCTGAGCAGAATTGACTCTACCATAATCGGATTTCCACAATTCATCTTCTTCCCTCCAGGTCCAAATAATGAGAAGACTGAAAAAAAGGAAGAGTCAAGGAAGCCTGAAACATCCTTGAGGGGAGCACAGTAGATCCTCACTACATTCCAAAGCCAAGTGATAGGAAGGTTTCAGGGGTTTCTCTAAGAGAATTATTCAGAGATTAGGCTGTCTATAAGAAAGGGGAAACTAGCATTCTGTTTGTAGTTGGGTAACTGCTTAGGCAGCTTGGTTGTTGCTCTGCCGAAGAGAGAGATCTGGAGAGATGGCCGTTGACTGTCGACCTTCCACCATTGAACAGACCACGGGTCATGGGTCAAGTGCACTGACGAAGGAATCCAGGAAGGCTATAGGGAGTTGTATTTGGGGGAACAGGAACTGCAGTGGTATGGAAGAATTCAAACTGGCGTCAGTCTTCCAAGACCGGTGAGTGGCGCTCTCAGAAGAGCCCACATACATGCTGTTGGGAAAACCAGCATTTGGATGCCTGCTTCTCAGAAGGCCATCAACAGCCAGGAAGCATTAGCTAGAGCATCAACGCAAACAGACCAGGACTACAGCAGTGGCCTGTCAAGGAAAGGGGTTCTTGTACTCTTTCCCTTCCCTGCCCCCTTCTCCCAACACAGTGGAGGAGCTGGACTTTGAAGAGGGGTGGGGAGAACTTGCCTCTGGGAGGGAGAGGAAACGAGATTTAAATCAAGTTTGAGGGTAAATTTTAAATTTTTAATGAAATGTAAATTTTAGTAACTGACAGTGACCAAAAAGTTACATCTTTAGGTGCTCTCTCTCTCGCTCTCTCTTTTTTCCCCCTATACTATCCTGTTGATCTTATACCTTACGGTACTGGTGGAACATTCATGTGGCAAATGGGCAAATGATATTCTGGGCTGTGTGAATCAGTTAGAGGGCAAATTTGTCTGTAAGAAAAGGATTCCATCTTACCTAGTCATCATAAAGCCCAAGATTCACTACCCCATTTCTTTCTCCTTTAGACAGATGGGCTCAAAGAAACTCCACACAGAAACATACAACCAGAGAAGTTCCTCTTTTTATCTATTTTACATAAAAGATTCTGCTAAAAAAAAAAAAAAAAGGAAAAAATCCCCATTGCTTTAGGTTTTAATCATAGAATCACTGGTCATAGAATTTATAACCCTTTTAGATTACAAAGGAACTTCAGAGGCCTTTTGACCCGTCTCCCTCGTTTGAGCCTATCAAATCTCTTAACCCTAACACAACGTTCAGTCCTGTTTTGCTCCAGAAAGTGATCCATGCACCACTATTAACTATGATTCTTAAAATCATTATTAAAATCCCTGTCCCCTCAAAACAAAACAAACCCCAGTGTTTCCTTTGGAACAGCTGTTAGGTAGGTCTTAGGAGATGAATATCAGTATGGTTGAAACTTTTTGATTAAATGGTCGGCAGACCCTTAACTACTTACATTTTAAAAAGAAGATGCTAGTTAAGTTAAATCTAACAAACTCGTAGCTGGGTGGGTAGTTTGACAAAGTGAAGTGAAAACTTATTCAGGAAATGTGGGAGGAGCTTTCTTTAGCTGCAGGATAGTAATCGGTTGCCATTTGGAGAGGCTAAATGGAAGGGGACCTTGGGAATCTGCCGGAGGGTCAACTCCCCTAAGTTGTTTCAACTTCTCCCAATTAATTTCCCTTCCCCTTCCAAACCCACACATTCTCTAAAAGATTTGAAGGTGTCAGGGACAGTGTTTGCAGGTTGAAGTACATAATTACTAAAAAATTTGGCTTTAAGAACTTCTCCAAGCAGCTGTGGAAAACAGTTTGGTGATCCCTCAGAAAGTTAAACAGAACTAACATGTGACCCAGCAATTCCACTTTTAGGTATATGCCCCCAAAGAATTTAAAAACAGGGACTCAAACATAACTTCTATACAAAGGTTCATGGCAAGACTATTCACAATAGCCAAAAGGTGGAAACAGCCCATGTGTCCATCAACAGATGAATGGATAAGCAAATGCAGTATATATCCACACAATGAGATATCATTCACCCATAAAGAGGAATGAAATTCTGATACATGCTACAACATGGATGAATCTTGAAAACATTATGTTGAGTGAAATAAGCCAGACATAAAAGGACAACTATTGTATGATTCCTCTTCTATGAAATATCTTGAATAGGCAAATTCATAGAGACCGGAAGTAGTTTTGGTAATGGGTGGTGTGATGGTGGCATAACATAGTAACTGTAATTTATGCCACTGAATTGTATACTTGAAAATGGTTGAAATGGCAGATTTTGTGTAATATCTATGTTACCACAATAAAAATTAAATTTAAAAAAATCAATGACAAGCATTCTATGAACCAAACTCAGCCCACAGATTTAGGGAGTGAAAACTCCAAGATAGCCCCATTTCCTCCATGACTGTTGTAAAACAGATGTTTACAGGCAAGGGACAGCTGATTGTTTCCCTCTTTTTGCTACCATTAACAGAGCCCTTAAAGACTGTCTAACATACAAAAATAAACCGGGAAAGTGGACATGGCTGAAGCGACTGAGCTCCTGCCTACCACATGGGAGGTCCCTGGTTGGGTTCCTGGTGCCTCCTAAAGAACAGCGAGCAGGTGCGACGGGCAGGCGCAGCAAGCTGACGCAACAAGATGATGCAACATGAGACATGGAGGAAAAACAATGAGAGACACAACAAAGCAGGGAGAGAAGGTGGCTCAAGCAATCAGGTGCCTCCCTCCCACATCAGAGGTCCCAGGTTCAGCTCCCGGTGCCTCCTCAAGAAACATGGAAGACGAACAGACACAGTAAGGGGGTGGGGAGAAATAAATAAAATACATCTTTTAAATAAATAAATAAACCTGAATAAAGATGACAAACTATTCATTTCTGCTCTGGTTCTCTAACCAGGTGAGGCCCTCCTTGGTGAGCGTTTTCCGCCCCTTGATTTCTGCGCAGCTCAGGTGCTTGGGGTGGGGAGCACTTTTCTCACTATCTGTGTGCCATCTCTGATTCAAGCTAGCCCATCTGGAAGTGATATTACCCGAGCGTTTATACCCCAAGCCTGCCTCTCCGCAAGTGACTGCATGTTTCCTGAAACCAACTATTGGCAGCTGTTACATAGGCATTTTCTGCTTCTTAGATACCTATAATTACACCAATTATGCCAATCATTGATGTTTAGAAAGGATTTAGAATTTTACACACCCAGAAGAGTCTGTCAGAAAGCAGCTTCGGAGCCAGCATGAGGCCCTTGCAGAGGGGCCTGTTTGTCCATTGCAACTGCTGCTGAGCGCCCCTTAAATGGACTGTGAGCAGAGTGAGTTTCTTAGGAGCATATATGTCTTACGCAAGTGGAGGCTGTCACTAGAATAAAATTATGTTTGGTGAAGAACCGCTGAACTCAACCTAACTTTTCTCTTCAAAGGAAAGATTAGTGTGTCCAAGTCATTGAATTAGGCTTTTGACTTTATGCCCCCTGAAAACATGAGGGTAAAATGGTCTGCACGGTCTGTATTCACTGTCCCAAGCTCCACCTTTGGACAAGGGCCATCCAGGGAGCGTGCTGACTTGGCGAGGAAAGGGCGGTTCTCGCAGGGCCCAGCCCAGCCATGTTGGAGCCTTGAGGCAAAAGGAAAACTTGGTAATCCTGATCTTGTCTTTATTTAATTTTTTGATACTTTCTTCATCATGAGTTTTTTTTTTTAACATGTTAATTTTTATTTTTAAAAGATTGCATTAAAATATTCCTTATCTTGCTTACTGAGTTTTTTGACTCCTCGCGAGATCTCATGTCAGATATGATTGCCTGGGAAGCGGGTGTGGCTCAATGGATAGAGCTCCCGTTTACCATATGGGAGGCCCCGGGTTCGCTTCCCGAGGCCTCCTTGTGAGGGCAGGCCGGCCCGCGCGGCGCGGTGGGCTGATGCAGCAAGACCTTGAAGCAAGGGGGAGATAAGCAGACACAGAGAAGACACACAGCAAATGGACACAGCAGCACAAGCGGCAAGGGGGGGATAAATAAATAAACAAATAAATCTTTAAAAAAAAAAAAGATGTGATTGCCTCACTCGCCTCACCCTAGTCCCGACCCTGGGTCCTGGTTGCAGGTTTGGTGTTAAGTTTGCTGGTTCAGTGACTGGTCCATACATCTGACTCTCTTTGTATGCCTGCATTTCATTCATTTGACATTTGCCCACCAGCTAGCTGGGCAGAATTCAACACTATTTCTAGATAGTTGTTAGTGTGCATGAGAATTGTCTAGGATGCTAGTTAAAAATGTGGATTTCCTGTCCTTCCTCCCAGAAATTTGGATTTAATCTGCTGAGGTGGAATTTGGATCTGTGCCTGTTTGCATTTTTAAGCAAAAAGCTTTCTGATGTAGGTGGTTTATATACCACATTTGAGAAATTCATTACAGATATGTTTAAAAGCCTCTTTTTCAAGGGATGCTTTGTGGGTTATACCCTGTAATGAAGTTATTTTCCAAGTAAACACTAGAAGGTACAGAGACCCAGAACTAGAAATTTCTGTTACAGGAGGCTGGTAGCAATATCCAGCAGATAGGATTTTTCAGGTAATTTAACAGACACAAAATAAAACTATGTGTGAGGGGTGCGCGGA
>JAQZBX010093666.1:0-12116 GCA_029593785.1 Cabassous unicinctus | reverse complement strand
GGTTGGTATTGTCAAATATTGCTCCTAGTTCCTCTTGTCTGGTCTTCCTCTAATTTGTCCTCTACACTGCTTCTAGTATATTTATAAAATGCAAATTAGGCAATGTTTCTCTGATATTTAAAATCTTTCAGTCGTTTATTTAGTCTGCAAAGTAAAATTCAAATTCCTCACCATTTTAGACTAGAAATCTCATGGCCTAACCACAGTCCACCTCTTCAGGCTCATCCCCCACTGCCTCAGAGCTATCTTACCCTAGATGCCAGCATATTACAAACTGGGTTCTCAAAGGCAATTTTCAAGATATTAATAAAATTCTGGTTAAATAAGTTTGCAAAAGTGAAAAAAAATGGCTTTAAACCCAGCAATGGACATTGAGAATATCCAAGAAAGAAACAGAGATGGTAAAGCGTGGGTACCAAACTCCTCTTTTTTAATGTATAGCTATTAACATTTCTGGGAATTTAGTTTGAAAAATGCTACAGAAGGCTTTTGGAACAAGATTCATTCACTGAATATTAATTAATTCATTAATACAGTAACATTCATTGTACATCAACTATACAAGCTTAAAACAGCTTTAGCCTGGACATTCAGAGGAAGAACATGCTCTATGTGAGACAAACAACTGTATATATGATTAAAACAGTCATTATAAATTCTGTTTGCTGTCAGCATAACATGGGAAGAACTGACAGTAACAATGCTCCCTCCTTCTTTACTTGGTTACCTTTGAAATAGGTGCCAGTATTTCCCTTATGTATATGGAGGTTTATTTGTTAAATGTGCATATATTTACAATAGTCATATCATTCTGATATATTGACCCTTTCATTATTATGTAATGTCTCACTGTATCTGCAGTATAATTTCTTGCTCTAAAGTCTATTTTGTCTGATAATAATATAATTACTCCAGATAACTATTGGATACTATTTTTATAGTATATCTTTCTCTATTATTGTACTTTCAACTGACTTTGTCTTTGAATGTAAGCTGCATCCTGTATAGACAGAACATAATAGGATCTTGCAATATCATTCAGCATAATGATCTCCAACATTGGAATGTTTAGACTATTCATATTTAATGTGATTGTTGTTATGTTTGGATGTATTTTTCTCACATTGGGATTTGTTTTCTATGTCTTCTCTCTTTTTTGTTCTTCTGTTCCTTTTACTACCTTTGTTGTGTTAGATAATTTTACACCATCATTTAAATAAATTTTAACTCTTTCTTTACTTATGCTGTAGGGATTTTAATTGAAAGGTAGGAATATATATATATATCAATTTATCACAGTCTACTGATGATAAATGCTAACTTAATTTCAGAAAATATAGAAAAAATTTTCCAATATACCTCCATGTCTTCCCCCCTTTTCTGTATGCCATTCTCAATATATCTATGAATATTATAAATGTACCATATAAAATTATAATTATTGCTTTATACAATCTTATGATTTTTAAAGATGTTAAGGCAAGAAATGGGAAAAAGTATATCTATATATTAATTTATATTAACCCAAATAACTATAATACCTGGTGCTTTTCATTTCTCCTTGTGAACTGGAGTTCTTGTCTGGAGTAATTTCTTTTCAACTTGAAGTATTAGCTGTAAGAATTTTGTAAGGCATGTTTTGGTTGGTTGAATTATATATCCCCAAAGCAGACATGTTCTTATTCTTAATTCATGTTCCTGTGTGTGTGAATCTATTTGTAAATAGGACCCTTTGAAGGGTTAAAGTGTATACCCATTTGTGAATAGGATCTTCTAAGATCTTTTTAGGGATGGCATGAATGAACTAGGATGGACCTGAATCCATAATACTGGATCCCTTATAAGCATAGAATATTTTTCTACAGTCAGTAGGAGAAAGCCACAAAAGGAGATGTAAGACATCACCATGTAATGAAAGACTTTCTTCACCAGAATGCCACAACTCCAGGAGAAAGAATTGCCTTGCTAACATCTTGATTTTTCATTTACATGGTTTCAAAACATGAGGCAACACATCCAAGTTGATTATGTCAACATGTGTGATATTCATCATAGTATCCTGTCAAACCAGGAGAGCATATTCATTAACAAGAAATTCTTAGTTCTCATTCATCTTGGAGTGTATTTATTTCACTTTTTTAAATATAAAATTATGGTTGACAGTTTTTTTCATTCAATACTTTGAATATGTCTCTCCAATGTTTTGTGGCCTCCAACAGTGAATCTTATTTGTAATCCTCTCTAAGTGATCACTCATTTATCTCTTGTTGCATTAAAGATCTCCTAATCTTTGACTTTCATAGTTTGACTGTGATGTGTCATTTGCATCATATATGAAAAAGCATTAGTATCTAGCATATACAAAAGGGTTCCCAGAAATAAGGGAAAAATTAATCAATATAAAAATTGGTAGAAAAAATGGAAATACAAATTCTAGAAGAATAAAAAAAAATGGTAAACATGAAATCATTTTGGAAACTTATTTAGCATTATCATCTAAAGCTACACCTACACATACACTCTGATTCAACAATTCCACACCCAACAGATATCCATATATGTTTCACCAGAAGGTATGTACGAGAAGGCTTATAGGATCATTATTTGTAAAATCCCTATTTTAGTTTTCTTGGGCTGCATAACAAAGTACAACAAAGTAGGTGGCCTAATAGAACTAGAAGTCCAAAATCAAAGTGTCAGCAGGACCATGCTTCCTTCAAAATATGTAGTGAAGAATGTTTATGCCTCTCCTAGCTTCTGTCAATTACATACAATCTTTGGTGTTTTTTGGTTTGTGGCAGCATTACTGTATCTCTGTCTCCATCATATGACATCTTCTCTCTGTCTGTGCCCAATTCTTTCCTTCTTAAAGGACACCAGTTTTACAGGATTAGTGCCAAACCTAATCCAATTTGGTCTCAACTTAACTATTAACATCTTCTAATATTCTATTACAATTAAAGTCTTAGTCGCAGTACAGGGGATATAGACTTAAAAATATCCTTTATGGGGAACACAATTTAATGCATAGCAAGCCACAAACTGGAAATAACCTAAAAGCCTGCCTATAATTGGATATATTCATTAAATGAAATAAGGCAATGAAAAAGAACATTGACATTCTAGGTTGTCTTTGGTGAGATTTTGCATTTTTGTTTGATAGGAACAGCTTCCAGCAAAATAAGTTTTGAATATGTAATATGACAGAATGCCAGAAGGCAGAGAATCAAAAATTTTAAAGTATGGAGATCCGTTTTTATAATTTTGCATCTTACCTTGTATGTGAGGCAATGAAACCAGCAGTAGCAAAAAATGAAACTGTGGAGTGCACCAAAATGGTAGAGATTCAGGATCAAAATTTGAGCTTTCTCATCAATAAGATTGACCCACAGAATTTGGAATAAGTGCTAGTGAGATCAGAGAGTTCAAACACAAAAAGAATGGAGCTCAGATCTGAGAGAGACACTCATAAATTGTTGAGATTTTAGGGAGGACAGAGAACTCAAAGGATTCAGCAGGTGCCTTCTTCTGTCTTTTTCTCTCCAGAGTCCTTGGTAGTGGTCTTCAGATTCTATTCTCATTACCAAAACTTAAAAAAGAAAATATACGCTGAAAGTTAATTTTTTGCATCTTACATCTTCAGTAAGTGTTTCATGAATTCTGTAAATTCAACCAAAATCAAGGCTTATCTAGGCAGAAAACGTTTGTCTTAAAGAACATAAACATTGATTGGTACAGGGTAGTTTTCCTTACTTGACTTAGCCTTGATTTAGAGTAACTAAGCTACAGAAGGAAAAGGTAGCTGGCAAGATATGATTGGTTGTTCTTAAATTTTAGGTTCTTGGAGAAGGAGCATTTATAAGAGACAGGAATTTAGTTAAGATTTGGTTTGCTGACATGGGGTTTGCTTAAGGGACTCCATATCAGGCCTACTTAACTTATTTATCTTGTGTCTCTTGT
Source organism: Cabassous unicinctus (assembly GCA_029593785.1). Taxonomy (NCBI): domain Eukaryota; kingdom Metazoa; phylum Chordata; class Mammalia; order Cingulata; family Chlamyphoridae; genus Cabassous; species Cabassous unicinctus. The sequence continues at coordinate 8,156 of JAQZBX010093666.1, read as the reverse complement.
TTTGAGAATAAAAATACTTCCTACTTCCAAAGAAAAAATAGAATGAATTCCATAATTATTCCAGAAATGTATATATGAAAATACCACTTTCCAAAAAAAAAATCTAGTTTTAAAGAGCTCATGGTCCTGGCATAAAAAATGGTTCATAAAATAAAATGGAGGAAAACTGCAGAAATTTGAAAGGGAGAGTCATCATTCCCTACTCAAAAGGAAATAAAACCAGAAAATAATGACAAACAGAAAACATAATCTATGAACTGAAATTTAAGGAAGAAATTCAAGTTAACCTTGGAACAAATAAAAATTTACATTATGAAAAAAAATAATAATAGTTGATTACATTACATAAAATTGCCAAAGTCACAAAACTAAATCAATATTCCCAGGAAAGTTCTTGGCCTTATGTTGTGAAAAATACTTGAAATAATTAAAATAAATAACCAAATGATATAAATCCCTAACTTAAGAAGTTACAAGAAATACAACAAAACATTATTTGAGGAAAAACATAGAAGAGGATTAATAGAGAGAAGCAAAAAATGAATCATTTATAAATATAAAAAAGAGAAGAAATATCCACAGTCAAGATTACATGCCTAATAGTACTTTCTACAATGAAAATACAGTTCTATATCTACAGAGTCTATTAGAGAAGCCACTATCCACATGTGGTTGTTGGGCACTTAAAATTTGACTAGAGCTACTGAAGAACTGATTTTTTAATTTTATTTCAATTTAATTAATTAAAATTTGATAGCCACATGGGGCTAGTGTGGACAGTATTGAACAGTAAATACATAGGATTTTGGAGGAGGAAATTAAAAGCAATAGAATAGATTCTAAATAGAAATGGAAAAAGGACACAAATAATCAAAAAAGGAAATGAGTGTGGTGAGGCAAAATTTGACACAAGAAAATGTAAGATATTTTGACATTAAAAAAGTTTGAAAATAGTTAGGACTTCTAAAAATGTAAGTAAATAATGTTTGGTCAGGTCTACCGATTGGAGAACTCATCAGAAGAGAAAATTGGAGGACATGGTGAGGTCAACTAGGTTCTGAGGCAGGTTGTAAAGTTAAGCTGTACTTTGGTCTTCTCCCAAGGTCCTAACTTGTTCCGCTTCTTTTCTCAAGGGGAATATAACTTCTTTTTTGTATTCCTTTAAGATATTCAATAAACTTAATAAGGGCTATATTCCAGTGGTCACACCTTGATTATACAGATAATAATCCTAATTAGTGCTCCATTCTCTGGGATACACACTGCTCATCTTGATTGGATTACCAGATAATGACAGAAATATAACTCTCATATAATGTTGGATATGTAAGATCATTGTGAAGGATAGTTTTGAGAATTCATTCATTTCTTTACTCATTCATAAATACTTTTGACTGCATTATGCGCACCAGTAACTATCCCAGGCCCTGGAGATTCAGCAGGGAATATAACATGCAGGTCTCTACAGATAAATGGCTGAAATTCTCTGAAATAAAACTAGAAATAAAAATAAAGGGAAGATGAATGAATGTAAACATTTTCAACATGCATAATGATGTTACCAATATAAAACCGATTATTCAGGTAAGGAATGGAGGATGGGAATGGTAGAGTAGAGACCACATAGGCCAAGCTGAGACACCATCAGAGATGCTTTCTTACCAAAGTCAGCTGTGATGTTTTGAATCAAGATGGCTGCTTCACTCTGCTGAGATTTGAGCTAGGCTGAGAGCAAACAGGCTTGGGCTTGTCTCTTTCCAGGCCTCCTATATCAGTCTTGGCTTTTCTGCTTTCTTCTGGAGTTCAACTGTAAGCTGTGAGGCATACAAGAGGACTGATTTCCTCTTGAACTGATCTGTGAGCCCAACCTCTTAGGGCTTCCTGCTTAAATGATCCTCTAGTCCTCTCTTACATGGCAGGATCAAATATGACAGCCTCCTTTTCCTGTGTCTGCCTGTGTGCCTCTGGGTTTATATCAGACCCAGCAAGGGCCCAAGACTGAACCTGTACCTCACTGACTTGTCCAATCAAAATCCCTAAATTGATCTTGCAAGTAATCTAATCATAGGCCTGACAACCAAATTTAGTGCAATCAAAAGGTGTCCCATTCACAGGAATAAACTAGCTCAAAAACATAATCTTTCTTTTTTGGGAATTCATAAAATCATTTCAAACTGCTACAGGAAATTATATAAACTTTATAGAATCTTACACAGTGTATGGCATGATTTTATTACCATTTCATTCACAATTGAATTGGCCACCTGAGAGGAATTCAAGTGTTTCTTTTTTATTTTAAAACACGAGGCTTCTTTTTTTTTTCATTTGTCCTGAATTCAAAACCTAAATTAACAAATTATACAAATATTATTCAGAAGAATAGAATAAGGTTATATGTGAAAATATATGTATAGGCATTTTTCCAGTGATACACTTTTTCTTCTCTGCTTAAGTATACAATCTTACCTAGAAAGCCACTTTTCACTATTCAGTAAATGAGGTGCATTGACTTGACACTGAGCTCTCCTGCTTCTCTAGGACAATACACAAGAATAGACCTCTGTACTGAATAGAGCTTTCAAATACAGAATAAGTGTATGTGTTTAAAGCTAAAGTTCATTTCTAATTAATAGCCCACAAAAATCAGTTTATGATTTATCCTGTTTACATTATGCAAAATTTCAATATCATCTGCAATGTTAGCACAGTAACTGAAATATTAAGGAGAAAATGGGGGGATGACAAATGTTCCAAGTGTATCCTGACATGTTCTAATGGTTCTCTCCATTAGTGTGCACATCCCAAAAGCAAATTATATCAGTTAATTGATTTTAGAGTGTAGATTGTACAGGATTCATTTATTGTTCAGGTGCCATGTCCAAAGTGTGATAAAACATGAATAAGTTTCATAATGATGATCTGAAATTCAAAACAATTTAACTATAATCAAAGATATTTTTCTTATTATCACAAATGACCCACTGGCTTCAATCTGTCTTAAAATTTATTTCAAAAATTAAGACACAATTAATTATACCTTATTAATTTCCTCAAAAGCAAAATGATAATTATCTTTCAGCATACAAAAGTTACACATTTAAAAGAGTATATATTTTTCTTAATCAGCCCACTCATTTAATTTAAATTTGGTCATCCTTCATTTAACATGTACAGAATTCTTCTTATAAATGATGGTGACTGTAAACTTTAAAAATATTACTTCAGAACAAAACATGCTTTCTTCTTGTTGAAATCATAACCTTGATCAGGTCTCAATCATTTTAAACTTGGGAGAATAAAAAAGAAATAAAAACAAAAATTTGTTTCTCTTAATTTGTTGGACAGTTAACATAGAGACAAACATTACAAATTTTAATAAAAATTTAGATCAACTCATTTCATGTTTGACCCTGAAATGAAAATTGAATTAGAATTGAAGCAGTGTATTGCTATAACTTACCCTGAAAGTAAGCAGGCTCTACTCTTCATAGAACTTAGACTGGAGACATTCCAGGTCATCTCCAACACAAGTGTTTTTAAGCAGAACCTTTGAGAGAGCATAGGACAAACCCTATAAAATTCATTTTGTTTTCTAAAATAATGGAAGATACTTTGCAAACTTAATACCTCCACTTATCAATATGCATTATTGGTCTAGTGCAGTTCTTCATAGCCTTGGTGAAAATAACAAGGCACAATTAAAAAATTAAAGAATTATTTAAACAAGAGAAGTCATTAAAGATAATTTAAGGCCTTGAAGTGTATTAAGAATATAATAAGCCTAACTTAAAGTTGAAGACTAAATTATAAATTATCCACCTGAAAAGAAAACAATATGCTTTTTAAGCTTCTGTTCTGTGGACAATATAAGGGGAAAAGAGCTCTTGCTTATGCTTTGTGTATGAGACTTCTGTGGACCTGGAAAAGTAAGTCAATTCCTCTCTTCCATTGTTTTAAAGTTCATGGAAGTTTTCAGGCCTGTTTTACTTGTTTGAGTGAAATGCCAAACTGTGGACACTGTGCAGATGCTAGTGCTCAACAGGCTTCAGCTACTACTTGAGGGTGAGATTGAATCACAGACTTCCAGGGTCATGTTTCCATTATGTCCCCTGTTTGACTGCTGTTCCAGTTTTTCCCATCTTTGCACCCAAGTTGTCAAAGTTCACTACAACTATTAAAGACTATTGCTTGTGCTTCAACTGCTCTGCAATATGCAAATAAGCAATATTTTCTACAGTGAGGTTACTACACAAAGCCTCTTCACACATGAACTTCAGCAGATCCAGGGCATATTTGTCTTTCTGAGTTTATTTTAGCTTATATTTTAGTTTTCTGAGTTCAATTCCTTTACATCTTTGGTTAAATTTGTTCTTAAATATTTGAATCTTTTTGTTACTATTCTAAATGGAATTTTTTCTTGATGCCTTCCTCAGATTGTTCAAAACTTGTGTACAGAAAAACTAATGATTTATGCAGGTTGATCTTATGTCCTGCCAATTTGCTGAACTCATTTATTAACTCAAGTAGCTTTGTTGTACACAATTTAGAATTTTCTAAATATAGGATTATATCATTGGTGAATAGTAAGAGTTTTACTTCCTTTTTTCCTATTTTGATGATTTTTAATCTTCTCTAATTGCTCTAACTAGAAATTCCTATACAATGTTGAATAATAGTGGTGACAATGGGGATCCTTGTGTTGTTTCCAATCTTAGAAGGGAAGTTTTCAAACTTTTTCATTTGGGCATAATGTTAGCTGTGGGTTTTTTATATATATCATTTTTCATATTGAGCAACTTTCCTTCTATTCCTATATTTGTAAGTGTTTTTATCAAGAAGTGATGTTGGATTGTGCTGAATGTGTTTTCTGCATCAATCATGATGATCATGTGGTTTTATCTTGAATTTGTTAATGTGGTATGTTACATGAATTGATTTTCTTGTGTTGAAACATGCTTGCATACCAGGAATAAATCCCACTTGTTCGCTGTGTATATTTCTTTATAATCTGCTGTTGGATTCTATTTGCAAGCATGTTTTTAGTATTTTTGCTTCTATGTTCTTTAGAGAGATTAATCTATAATTTTCTTTCCTTGTAGTATCTTTATCTGGCTTTCTTTTTGTGTGTGATGTTGACTTCATAAAATGTGTTTAGTAATTTTCACTCTTAAATTTTTTGGAAGAGTTTAAAGAGGATTGCTATCAGTTCTCCACAAAATGTTTGTTGGAATTCACCTGTGAATTCTTTATGGTGTCTTTATTGAACCCCTCACCAAGGCCCTTGGAAACTGGTTAGCACCACATTACTGGGTCACTGGCATTGTTTCAATCAGTTAAACAAGGACAATTTTAAAGACCTAGAATAAGATTAACCAAGAATCAAAGGGCTATTACACAAATATCAGAAACAACAGTAAAATCCTAGGTAAGAGAAAGAAACTGACCATCAAAGCAAACTCAGCATCATAATTAGATGCCTAGATATCAGCACAAAATTATAAGCCATTCTACAAAAAAGGAAAGTATGGCCCACTCAAAGGAACAAACCAAAACACCAAGTGAGACACAAGATTTGAAACAACTAAAAATAATGTTCAAACAAATTTCCTAAATCAATTCAAAGAGTGGAAGGAAAACATGGATAAAGAGATAAATGACATTATGAAGACATTGGGTGTGTTCAAAGGAGAATTTGAAATCATAAAAAGAAATATAAGAGAGTTTATGGGAATGAAAGATACAATTGATGAGATTTAAAAAATTCATTAGAGGCATACAAGAGATTTTAAGTGTCAGAAGAAAGAATAAGTGAATTGGAAGACAGAACCACTCAAATTGAAAAGAAAAGAATAGAGAGAAAGTAGAAAGGAAAAATAGAAAAAATTCATAACAAAAGTGTATAAAGAACCCCATGCTGACCATTAAAATAAAGAAAGGCAATCCAATAGAAAATGGGCAAAACAATTAAAAAGGCATTTAAAAATTGGACATGAACATACTTCCCCCCAAAATAAAAACAAAATAAAAATAAAGGAAGCAAAGTTTGTCGACTCTATTTGTAATCTGAGAAATGCATAAGAAGGTATCATTGCATTCTCATGAAAAAGTCTAAAATTAAAAAGGTGGAAAATATCAAGTGTTGGTGAAGAAGTAGAGAATTTAGAATTTTCGTAAAACACTGATGTAAGTGTTAATCTGAACACTAACTTTGGGGAAAAAGTAACAAGAGCATCTAAAAAGACAGTATATATGGAATAGAGTCCTTACAATATATTTTCTAAAATGTGAATTTTTTGATATTTACAAGACCTTTAAGGAACAGGAAAATATTATCCATACTCATAAAAACTCATACTCATACTCATACTCATCAACCCAGCAAAATAGGTAATGGAAACTGTCACTGAGACAGAAAAAGATTTCTAATTAGCTATTATAAATCATATTTTCAAATAATGAAAACAAAACATGCATAAAATAAAGGAGAACTTGGACTTCTGGTTGACCAAGATATTGGCATAGGACTCTCCTGGTTTCTGTATCCCCACAGAATCTTTGAACAAGTAGCAAAAACTAGAGAGCCATATTCCTCAAAACTGTGAATAAAAACACTAGAGGGCTGCAGGAACAGGTGCATGCTGAATCAAAAATACACAGCTTATAATTGTTAGGATAAACTCATGGAACTTCTGCTAGCACTTCTCCCATCTCCTTCCTGATATAGTATGGAGACAAGGTGTGCTTTCATTGGGTGTCCCTGGACCTGTTCAAGAGGCAGCAGATGAATCCTTATGGGCATACTGAACTGACACCTGCAAGGCATTCAAAAGTTGCCTGGCAGGCAGAAGCAGCTTAGAGTCACTGAAAGAAGTGCAAGAAACAAATCAATCACAGCAGCCTGGAGCAAATGATTACCATGCAAGACATACAATGGAGCACCTGTAGGATTTCTATTTCAAAGGAAATAGAGAAGACATTACAAACCAATAAAATGCTCATAAAAGACAGATAAGAATCATGCATTTGCCTCAGACTCATCTTCCCAGAAAGAAGGCTACTCTCTTAAAGGGAGCACGAGCCAACACCAAGTAAATTTTCAAAAACTGTTTAGGCTATTTGTTGCCTTAGGTTGCTTGTTTTTTGTAAGCTCTTGTCAGTAAAGGAAATTTCTTTCATATTATCACCTGGATATAAACTTAAGAAACATTCAGCACAGGGATGAAATTCCATAGTTAATACATTAAAATATTAAAATGTATAGTGTGCAATGAAAACTTACAAGACAAAGAAATGGGAAATAATGGCACAACCAATGGAACAAGATAAAACTTCAGATACAATCAACAAAGAATAACAGACTGGGGGCCTAAAGGATGAAATCTTTAAATGGAACAAAACAAAATGTTCAAAGAGCTAAAGGAAAAGACAGAAAACAACTAAAGTGTATCATGAAAGCAATAAAAGAATAAAATGAGACTCTCAAAGATACACAAACTATAAAAGGAATAAAACAGAAATGCTAGCATTAAAAAACACAATAATTAAAATAAAAATTTCTTGGAGGGTTCAAGGAGCTGCTAGAGTTGGCAGAAGAAATAATCAGTGAATTAGAAGGTAAGGCAATTGAAATGATTCAGTCTTAGGAGAAGAATAAAAAAGAATAAAAGCAAAATGAATAGAGACTAAGACACCTGTGGGACACCGTCAAGCATATCAATATACACATTATGGGAATCCCAAAAGGAGAATAGAAACAGAAAAGGCATACAGAATATTTGAAGAAATATTGGAAGAAAACTTCCCAAATTTAATGATGGATTTGAATACCCACATTCATAGGCTCCAACAGACTCCAAACAATATAAACACAAGAAAACCCTGCCCAGTCACTTTAGTGTCAAACTGCTGAATATCAAGGACAAAGAAGGAATTCTGAAAGCTGCAATAGAAAAATAACATGCCATGTAAAAGGGAGACTTAATTAGATAAAGTGGCAATTTCTAAATAGATATCATGAGGCAAGACATTTGTGGGATGATATTTTTAAGGTGATGAAAGAAAAGAATTACCAAACAAAAAAATTATATCTAGTGAAATTGTCTTTCAAAAATAAGGCAGAGATTTAGACATTCCTAGATAAACAAAAGCTGAGGGAA
>JAQZBX010093665.1:0-12125 GCA_029593785.1 Cabassous unicinctus | reverse complement strand
AAAAAAAAAAAAGAACCGGTGGGTAAGAGAAGACCCAAACAGAGCCCTGGGATTGAGTAATTTTAGAAGGCAGTACTGTTTATGGAACATTTCATTCTTGATAGCTACTGTCACATTCTAGTCATTAGACTGCAATTCCTCGTGGATTGTAGAAATTACTTCCCATGGGAAAGGAAAGCAATTCCTTTTTCAAAGGATGCTTTGTTTTCTAGGAGAAGAAAGAAGGCATATGATGGTGCTGCCGACTCTAGCTTACAATCCCTGCTAAGTCAGTCCTGGTTCATGTTCACTACTTCTCATGACCATATTAAGAAATAACCAAGAAAAGATGATGATGATGATAACTACCACTTATTGAGCATCTTCTATGTGCTAAACCCTGAGCTGAACATTTACATACATATTTCAGCCAATCCCTAGATACTTTAGGTACTATCATTAACCCCATTTTACAGGTGAGGAAACAGAGGCAAAGAGAAGCTAAATAAATTTGTTTAATATGATAATACAGCTAGGGATTTAAACCTGATCCCTCCAGCTCTAAAGCCCATTCTTAAAATTACTGCTCCGTGAATGCCCTACATTAGGCTGCAAAGTTCTTTGCCATTTCTGAAATAAAAGCTCTCCCAGCAAGCACTGCAGGCATAAGGAGTGAATGAAACAAATTGGAGTAATCCACGTGGATTTCAGCTTTAATCTATTATATCAATTAGGAGGCACCTGCTTCCCTTCTGCCCTCTAGGAACAGGCATCCAGCACTTAAAACATCTGCAAATTAAAGCGAGACCACGCTGCTGTCCAAGGAAATGAGACCTCTAGCTCCTGCTCTCTGCCACCTTGGCCAGCCGAAATCCCATTCTTGCCTCCTTAGCATTTATATAAGACCTCTAGCTGTGGCACCGATATACTGTACCTCACTGCCCTGGGTATTCTCATTTTGATTAGTTACAGTGAGGCCATAATAACTGGCTTCATTTCTTCCCTTCACACCTGATAGAATGCCAGGAGCTCCCTGGGCCCTTCCCACAGTCTATCATCAAGCCAAAATCAATCCCACCTGAGCGATAATGATTAATTAAAGCCTTCCATTCTTCGTATTCCATTTTACAACTTTCAAAGAGCTCTCAACACATTCTCCTGTTTATAGTGACATAATTAGTCAATAGTGGCTCAGTGAAAAATCTAGTGTGTCCCTGCCCATTTCACAAAAAGAGCCTCTTTTTTATTTTGAGTGCAGGGCAAGTGGGCTGGACTCTGAAAAGATTCAGTTCTTGGCTGGGATGCTAGAAGGAAGACACAGGGAAGTGGTGCCTCTTCTCCCCACCCCTCAACTCCTTTGGTGTTAGGAGAGAGTTCATGGAAGAATGGAAGGCAAGTGCCTGGGCACCACTGGTGATGCAACTTTTGCAGCCTAGTGCTGCCCATGAAGTGTCCCCTACCCCAAGGTAGCTGAGGATTTAAGTTTATTCCTTGGAATAGCCAGCAGTCTGCCCTTGTGGAAGGCTCAGAGCAGGGTCCTTGGCCCCATTGTGCCTGCCTTTCCCCTTCTACACTGGACCCCTCTCAGTTTGCCTGGGGGTGACAATAGCAGCCACAAATGGCTCCACTGGGCATGTCTGCCACTGGCTGGCAGTCTCTCACTGGACTCAGCACATGGGGCCATCCTGCATGAATCTCAACCCAATACCTCAGTCGGACACTTTTATCCCTACATAAAGGAAGAGAATATGTTTGCCATGCACAGTACTGAACCTTTGCAGATGTCAAAGGAAGCCAGAGTTGAGTTTGGAGGTAGGGGCTTAAAGAGCTGTACTGCTCTGCAAAAATGACTCCTGGAAGAACTTTTCCAAGTTGCTGAGGGCAGAGGAGAGGGAAGGAGCAGAAGGTATGAATTATAGTAAGAGACAGATGCCAGAGTTTGCAGCAATGGCCAAAGTGATTCACAGAAACAGAAGTCTGATATTTAATTTTTAATTGATTGCAGTGCTGTGACGTGAAGTCCCTCTGTTTCCCCAGATTTTCAATTTAAGTCTGACTTATACACATATGCCCTAAGTTAGTTGTTCTGTGCAGAAATTCAGGAAAAAGAAGAATTCCACACCTGGAAGCAGAGGAAGAGAACAACTCCAGGTGCGAGATGCAAGGGGGGGTGGGCAGAGTTTCCATGAACTGTAGATCCCTCATTGGCATGGGATGGGGAGTGGATGTATGATAGAGGATTACTGGTGACATTTGGGGTATACTCATCGCATTCCTGTAAGGTGGGCAGGGCAAGTAGTATTATATCCCCCATTTTACAGATGAGAAAACAAAGCTTCAGATAGGCTACAATACTTGCCCAATGTCACACACCTACCAATTAGGGAAACCCTGACCAGAGGGCAAAACTATGTTCTATTCCTAACTGAAAAGTTCCTAACCATTATTTGCCAGCTAAAAGGCAACCAGAAAAAAAAAAAAAAAAATCAAGGGTAAATTAACACCTTGCATGAACTTTGTTCTAACTCATTACATCACCAGCCTTTTTTTCATTCCACTATAAACTTCACCACTGGATACACTTAGAGCAGGAGGCAAGGATCATTTTGATGTAAGGGACATTGCCGGAGCAGAAAAACTGGAGTAGGATGTCACAGCAGCAAACATTGTATGGGTGGGCAAAGTGTGGGAAACCTAATGAAGCTAGTGGGTAATCTGCCTCAGTCAGGCCTGAGCTAAAGTCAGACAGGATCAGGGTTTCTTAGAGGTCTTGTCCTCTCCATGTGTCAAGGTGGGGGGACAGATTACCCACACCTCTGCATTGTTTCCTCTGCAGAAATACCACTAGGATCCTTCCCATTTGACACTATACTTCATCTGCCAACCTGCCTGGGGAAGGTAACCTTCATTTCTGCCTTGTGACCTTCTCCTCCACTGACTGTTTGCTCCCTTCTGCAGCCCCGTGATTTGGGCTGGTTGCTTAATCTTTACCACCAGTACCCATGTCCTGGGCTGGGTTCCTCATGGGCACTTGATTACTGGGTAATTGCTAGTTGATTCACTGAAGGTTTCACCAGGAAACTTGTGATTCTCACATGATTCTAATCAGATGAACGCACATCATCTGTCCTTTGCAGGTGGCCTTGTGGCTCATTTCTTCCAGCTGCATGCTCTAGTAAGTAAGCATGCTGCTGTCTCCTAGTGGCCTCGGTCCCTGGGGCTGTCTCTGATGACTTCATTTCCTGGGGCTGCTCCCAGAACTCTACCTGATGCTGAGAAGGAGTAGAGCGGCCAAGTCCTAGAACTATGAGATAGAGAATCCAGGAACTTCTGAACTGGAAGAGGCCTTAGTGGGAGGGTGATCATACATCTGTTTGTATGGGATGGTCCTGCTTAAGTCTGTTGTCCCAGTGTAATTATTAAGAGCACCTGCTTTTCAATCTCAAAAGCATCTTAGTGTGGATGACAAATTATGTATGTTCACCCTACTTTTGTGATCATTTAAAGTTGTTTTCAAGCTTTTGCTTTGCTTTGAAGACCTTTGCTACAAACTGATATTTACTCCTGGTGCCTGATATATGAAATAGAAAAAAAAAGGGAGCTGCCCTGGCTAAAGGAGGCAGAGGAGGCCAGAGCCTCCCTGCAGCCCACTCCCCTCAGCCCCACCCACCTCCTGTGGCAGCCCACCCCGCAGCCCATGGAAGTCTTAGAGCTCAATGCACCGCAGTTTGATACTCACTGACTTAATTTTACAGTTGAGGAACTGAGCCCATAGTAAGGGGACTAAATAAGATCACACAGCTCGTTAGTGGAGGAGCCTTAGCTGGGAGCCCGATCTCCAGATTCCAAAACGATCTTGCCATCATGCTGTCTTCCTTCCAATGTGCGGAATGGTCTAAAACTAAGTGGACAACTGCCCAATTTGTGCTAGTTTTATGTATACCCATATGTGTGTAAGTATAGGGATATATAAGGACATCTCTCTGGTGAAATTTCTATCGTGGGAAAAATGGTCATGCCCTTAAAAATCTTCCTATTCACATGTGAGAAGCCCACAGGCCACCAAGCAGAACAAGGAAGTTGCTTTGTGCTGAGGTAACTCGGTGTGAATTGTGTACAGTATATATATATTATTAAAGTCAACAGTGCCTGGGGACCAATGCCTTTTCTAGGGACGGTATCCTTGAAAATACTTGGATGGACTTCATTAATACCAACAAGCAGCTCTCAAAAAGTCAAACAAGAAGCAAACCTCAGGCTGCAGCATAAAACAAACTCTAGCTGCTCACAGGTACTCCCAAGCACAGTCTTCACTTGGGCCCAGCTCCTCATTGTGGACAATTGTTGGCAAATCTAAACTGAAACAATGCCCTATCTCAGAAGCACACAGCTTCTCCAAGCCTCTAGTCATTTAAACAGCTGCCCCCTTCCCCTTTACCTTCTGCTCTCATGTGTCCTCACCTGGGGCCAAGCCAGCCAGTTTCAACTTGAACCCTGTGCAGGTAAAGCAAATACTAAATGCAAATCAGAAAGCAATGCAACCATTTTATGGCCCAAGGAAGACAAAGAGCAGTCAAAGGCATATAGAAGGCAGCATGCTTGTGGCAGCTTCCGGCTGATTGGAGGACAGGGTTTTGTTTCTCATTTTCTCCTTGGCTGTTTGATCCAGACCCTGATTGTTTTTCAGAAGAACTAGTGCTTATAACTCTGGCCCACACAAGCCAATTTGTCTGCAGTCAGAAAGCAATCGTTTCCATCTCCTTGTGTCGGAAAGAAAACAGCCTGACAGGTGAAGCTGAGTACGGGTTACCCTTGCCCTTCTCACCTGCTGACTCAGAGTATTTGCATAGCTGGGATTCTGAGGAAACACCCAAGAAGTTCTGGGTAATCTATGCAAAGTATGTTTCCCCTGTTCTGAGGCAGAGAGAACAGAGTACTTTATATTAGAAACAATATAGTAACAATAAAATCTAACATTTATTGAGCCGTACCCTGTGCTCATTTATCTAATTCAATTCTCACCAAAAAACCCCGATCTGTGGAAACGATAATTATCCCCGTTTCAGAGATGAGGAAACAGAGCTTGATAAAGATTAAACAACTTCCCAGTCAGTCAGAGAGGAAGTGGTGAGGTGAGGATTCAAACCAGGCAGTCTAGCGCCAGACCTGACCCTTAGACAAACCCAGCCATGCCCCAGAAACACCTCCGTGGAGGCTTCTCAACTGCACTGAACATCGCATCACCTGGGGATCCTGTCAAAACGCACGTTCTGATTCAGGACATCTGAGGTGGGCCAGAGACCCCGTGTTTCTACAAAGCTCCCACACGACGCCAATGCTGATGTGCTGCGAAGGATCTAGGGCAGTGGTTGGCAAACTTTATCTGTAAAGGGTCAGATAGTAATATTTTAGACTTTGCCAGCTATGTACACTCTCTGTCACATACTCTTCTTTGTATTTTCAAACAACACTTTAGAAACATAAAAACCATTTTTAGATCTTAGCTCGAGGACTGGATTTGGTTCGAGCAGTAGTTGGCTAATCTGTGACCCAGAGCACTATGGGTAGAGAGGAAGTTGCCATGCTGATGAGCCAAGGAGGGGAGCGTTTTTGGTCTGTGTATATGGGTTTCAGTTCTGTTGTTCTTCAATTACGTGTGGTCCTCAAGACAGTCATTCCAGACAGGCTGCTTCCCAGCAGCCAGTTTTGGTTACAGAGAAGAGGGAGGTTGGCTTGTTTTTCTGGGCCAGAAGAAAGCCATTGGGGCCTGGACTCCAGGACATGCAAGGGAAAGCTGGAAGAGGACTCCAGGACTGGGGGAGTTGGGGGAGGGGCTGTTGCACACACTACTGAGCTCCTCACCTCTGGCCATGATCAAGCAGGGGTGGAAATTGACCAAGGAGACTACTGGGGTGGGTGGGAGGTCTTTGATTCCTGAGTCAAAGATCCTGTGATCCTGACAGGCAAGGCTAATTTGATGCTGACACAAGATAATCTGCATATACATGATCTGACTCTCCTCGAGTTTATCAGCTGCCTCATCTCGGAGAAGCTGCTGACTCGGCCTCTTTATCTCTTGGCCCATCCAGAGGAAGGGAGGCTGAAATTCTCTCAAGGATGTACAGCCATCCCCCAGCCCCAGCCCCATCTCTATCGCACTGCTCAGGGAAAGGGGAAATAGCCCCAAATCCAGGCTGAGAAGGGCTAAGAATCCTTAGCTCAGACCTTCTCCAACCCCTGGGAAGCTCTGTTACTTTTCCATCATTCGACTAACTGGAGAATAAGGTGAAATGATTTCACTTCTAGGAACTCATTCTATAGAATGATATAAAGAAAGACATTTCCCTTCAGGTGCATAGAGTTGAATTATTGATATTCCTCTGTGCCTCAGTAGTCCTTGTAAGGCTCCCATCTGGTTTTATTGGTTCTCTTTTATCCCCACTGGATTCTCTCCCTTCCTTTGCCATAGGCAATCTTGCTATTGTATCTAAAGTGCATCTTTTTGTTCGTAGGGACCCTTACAAAATGCCTATGGTTGTGTGTGTGTGTGCATATATATATATTAATTTATTTAGCTGAGGTGTTGTGGATATAGCTTATTGTTTCTTGCTTCTTTTCTCCCCACCAGGTTTTTAAGATCTAGCCACTGTGTTATGCATCACAGTACTCTGTGTACGTCTAACGATTGCACAAACTCCACAGCGTGCACTAAAGGCACACATTTTGCCTTTCCATTTTTCCAGTAATGTTCACTGGGTTGCCTCCAACTCCTTGTCATCACCTACAATGCTGTGATGAAAATCCTCATGTATGTTCCCTTATGGTGGTGGGGGATAGTTTCCTTGTGATGTATATCCAGGGTTGAAATTACTGGGTCCCAGGGTATGTGCATATTTAATTTGACTTAATAGTGTCAGATGACTCTCCAGAAAAGCTTTATCAGTCCACACTCCCCGGCAATACCCGAAGGTTCTAATCCCCACATCTCTCCCGAGACTTGACATCAACCTTCTAATTTTTGCCAGTCTAATAGCTGGAAATGATATCTCATTGTTGTTTTAATCTGTTCTTCTCTGATTACTAATGAGTTCTGCATATGCTTATTAGCCTTTTGAGTTTCCATTTTACTTAACTGCCTGTTTCTATTGTCTGTCTTTTCAATGCTATTGTTGATTTTTATCTTGATTTGCAGGTTTTTAAAAAATATTCTAGAATATAAATATTGGTCCCTTGTAAGTGTTATTAATATCCTCTTCCAGTCTGTGCCTTGTTCGTGGTGTCTTTTATTGAACAGAAATCTTTAAAATTCATATAATCAAACTGACCCATTTTTAACCTCATGGCTTATACTCTCCAGTTTTGCCCACAAAACCCATCTACAGTTCCAGGACATTCTCCTACATTTTCTTTTATTAATTATGTGATTTTATATATCACATTTAAGTCATCACATCATCTGGAGTCACTCTTGAATGTGGTGATAGGAAAGGTTTTAGTATTTTCTTTTCCATATAGTGAGTCAGTTTTCCCAGGACCACCAATTTAACAGTCCTTCCTTTTCTCATTGTTTTGTAGTATCATTTTTATCATATCTTAAGTTCCCTTCTATAGATAGGTCTGTCTCTGAGCTGGTAGCAAATGTTTAGTATTGGTGATAATCATTGTAACATTATTGTTAATAAAAATGTAAACAGACTTCATGTGCAGCAGCGGAGAACTGGTTACACAAACCATAGTACATATCTATACAAATAGACTACCAGGCAGGGATTAAAAATGATATAATAAAAGGATGCACAATAGCACAGATAGCTGTGTTTTATTGCTAAGCGAAAAGAGCAGATTCCAAAATAGCATATAAGGAATGATTCTAAGTATGTAATAAAACTATGTGTATACATGTATCTAATTGGTAAACACCCAAACAGTATTAGTGGCTCTTTCTGGATAATAGGATTATGATTAACGACTGTTGAATAAAGGAAGGGCTCAGTGAGAGAACATTAGAGAAACCTGGCTTAGCCGTGGAGACGCCTTCTAAAGTGCAAGGCCTGCAATGACCTACAACAGTCAGTGAGATGGTTAGTAGGCAGCTGGGTGCCTTAGACCAGAACTCCTCAAACCCAATGTGCATATGAATTACCTGGGACCTTGTTAAATGGCAGATTCGGATTCAGTGGATGAGGAGGGGCCTGAGAGTCTGATTTCTAAGATCTCAAGAGACGCTGGTACTGCAGGTCCAGTTTGTGCGGCAAGACCCTGCACACCGGATGCAACTCTGCTTCTGCTTCCCTCACAGGAGAAGGCACTGAGAAGGGAGACACCTGCCCTGACAGGTTACTTAAACGAGATGACCGAGGGTGGAGAACTTAGTTTATGTGTTGTTGTTGTTTTTAAATGTTTTTTGGGAAGGGGCACAGGGAGGTATGTGTATCAGAATTGCAATATCAACATTACCAACAGCAAATATGGGCTGGCCAATAGGGCTTCTTCCTACCTTCTCCTCTCCCTGCCCCCATCCCACTACCCAATCCCCTCCCAGCAGCAGTAAGTCCTGAGGATGGAAGTCTCCATCCCCACCTACAGCAGTAGGAAGAGAGCAAGAGCTGTCTCACCCCAGGCACGCAGCTGGCCATGCAGACAAAGTTCACCTGCAAGGTGAGGATCACCTGTAAGTCTCCTCGGGGATACATGTCCCACTGGTGTGCGTGAATCTCATGTCGTGCACTTAGGCAGCCATTTTGAGACTCTGGGGAGAGACATAGCCCAATACTGAGGATGACAGGGCTAAAGAGGGAAGGAGCCTGGGTCTTTTTTTCTTTTTAATAACATTTTCTTGAAGTATATCATTCAAACATGAATATACATAAACAACAAGTTTATAGTAAGAGTTGTGAACTTACAAAACAAACATGCATATCATCACACAGAGCTCCCATATATCACCCCACCACCAACACCTTGCATTGTTGTTAAACTTTTGTTACAAAATATGAAATAGCATCATCAAAATATTACTACTGACTATAGCCCATATCTTACATTTGGTGTATTTGTCCCCTAACCCACCTGATTATTAACACCCTGTATTAGTATTTTACATTTGTTATAGTTCATGAAAGAACTTCCTCATATTGACCTGTTAACCACAGTACATCTTCCATGACTGAATTCCGTGTTATATAGCCCCATGTTTTGTACAATCCATTCAAAGTGTACACTCAGTAAGCTCCTGGGTCTTTGATGATCTTGTCGAACCACCAAACGGCCCTGGAACACCTACCTCCAGATGTCTTGAATTGTGAGATAATTAAGTGTCTTTATAATTTAACCTACTATTGGTCATATATTCTGTTACTTGCAGCCAAAAGCCTGATACTGACACAAGCCTTCCCTCAACTCCCCTTCTGGTAAGAGCTAAGCATTGCCACACACATCCCTCTGTTCCAGATTGATGTCTTAGTCTAGACTTGCTCTTCATCTGGTTTTCTCAATATCTTCTTCCCAGAACTGCCTTATACTTACTTTTGGCTTGGTCCCACACTAGCTACAAACCAGGGAACAGTCTTAATTGTTCTACAAAGGACATCTTGTCTGCTTTTATTTTTTTCACCTCTGTAAAACTCAGCCTCATGGGAGCCTTCTCTGATATAACAGGACTTGGCTGTGGTAGGCAGAAATAATCACACATACACACACACACAAATATAACCAAGAGCCAATCACCAGGTCTTTGAATATGTTACCTTACATGACAAAAGAGACTTTGCAGATGTGATTAGTTTTAGGAAAGGGGCGTAAGCTAGATTATTCAGGTAGGTCCAATCTAATCACAGGAGTCCTTAAAAGCAAGCACGTTTTCATGCTGTGCTCAGTTGGAGAGAGTTGTGACAATGAAGGAAGGGTCAGAGAGATATGACATTGCTGGCTTTGAAGATGGAATACGGGTGGCCTCTAGAAACTGGAAAAGGCAAGGAAAGAGATTCTCCCCTAGAGCCTCCAGAAAGGAAACCAACCCGATTGACATCTTGATTTTAGCCCGGTGAGACCTGTGTCAGATTCCTGACATGTGGAACTATAAGATACTAAATCCCCATCATTGAAGGCTCTAAATTTGAGGTAACTTGCTACAGCAGCAATAGAAAATTAATCCATTGGATGTGACTGCTTCTGGCACCCCCTTTCTCCCAATTTAGCACTTACCACTCTAGAGCATGCAGTATAGTGGGTGGGAATCTGAGTCCTGGATTCAGACAGATTTGTGTGCAAATCCGTCTATTTCCACGTGACCTTGGGCAAGTCACTTAAGTTCTCCTGAGTCTTGGTTGCATCATCTAGAAAACAATATTTCTAGTAGTGCCTGTCTCCTAGGTTTGTTGTTTTATTTGAATGAGGCTCTGCAAGCAAGCAACTGCACACAGGGCTGAGCAGATAGGTCACTGGATAAATGGTAGCCATTATAATAATTATTGGAGGAGAGGGATTAGGCCCTTGGAAATGAATCCCTCACTGGTGGCAAATGCCTTCAAACTAGAATGTCTCACATTCAGTTTGAAGTTGAGAGGCTGCCCATGTAAGGCGGTGGTGAAAATCACAGACTCAGGTGCCAGATTCTGGGTTTGAATCCAGAAGGTCGTGTGAGCTTGGGCACGGGACTCTGCATCTTAGTTTGGCTTCCATCAGAAGCAGACCCTGAGGCAACCATAAGAGTGAAAATAGTTTATTTGGGGATGAGTCCTGGAAATACTAATAGGGAACTGAGAAAGTGAGACAGCAGAGGGAAAGAGGCCAATGAGTTTCTGTTACTAAGCAAGTTACCACTGTGGGCAACTGGAGTATAAGTGCTGGGCAAGCCCTGAGGGGAACGTAGAGCACATGCATCCGGGTCATCACACCTAGGGGGGTGCAGGGAGAGGGGTAGCTAGACACCAAGATTTTCAGTCAAGGTTGAGGGCTGCTTCTAAGGGAAAGGTAAAACCCTAGCACTTCTAGCCTGCCCCATGTGGGCTGAGGAAGCCCTCAGGCACAGAGATGGTGGCAGTTGGAACTTGGGCTGGTGTGTACTGAAATGGTGAGGGCTGAAGGGATCTGGAGGGGATGTCCACAGTGTCTGCTACGCTTGATTTTCTCATCTTTAAAATGGGCATAATGATAATGCCTGTCTCATAGGATTATTGGGAGGCTGATGTAAATTAACAAAGTAAAGTGCTTAGATGAGAGTCCATCATAGAGCAAGAACCAGTTAAGTGTTAGTGGTTATATTTGACATTCTTTGCCCTTTCTGTAATAGCAAGACTTCTTTGTTCCTACAACTCCTCAAAAGTGTTCAGTGAAGTTTTTTACACTTGTAAATGCTTCAGGAGAAATGGAGCTTTGTGGAGCATGAGGAAGGAGTCAACATTCATCTCTGGGTCCATGCCAGGCAGGCAGAGGTCCACGTGGAAGCAGGAGCCACATGGGGAGGGGTCTGAGCCCATAAACCCTCACCTGGGGGTTCGCACAGAATCCGGAGAGGGCTGAGGATCCCGTGGGGCATGGATTTGGGAATTTGAACCCAGTTTTTCTGTATTTCACAGGATGTAGAGGCCACAGATGACATCTGGATTATGTTCTAGATTGTAAGAGTCCTGAAGGCAGGGCCTGTGTGCTCATTGCTGGAGTCTCTGCGCTTCTCTCCTGGCACTACTCAATAGTTGAGTGTTGAGTAGATGAGCATGAAAAGAGGTCAGACACCTGGGAAGTGGGCAGTTGACACCATTCCCTTATGAAGCCTTCAGCTAGTGGCCTTAACCAACTCCACGGTCTCACTTGGCCCTCTTGTTCCCCTGCTACCAGGAAGTGGGAAGGGGCCGGAGCCTGAACTATGCTGATGTTATCTAGGCAGAATCACTGAGAATACAAAGGGCAAGCTGCAAGCATTTATACCAACCCGTACCTTTTAAAGGAGCCCTCACTTGTTCCTGAAAGGAATCCAGGAGCTCTGTTGGAACTGAAAACATTTATATTTACATATCACCATTTATTGAGGGAACGCAAAGTGCTCAGCAAATATGATCTCATTAGTCCTCCCAACAGCCCTGAGGGAAGAAGTTGGCAAGGGTTCTTCTCCTTGGAGAGGTGAGTGTATGGAGGCCAGCTAACATGTG